>ML805500.1:8016-26963 GCA_009831015.1 Picea engelmannii
TGTCTTTCCTTGCTTTCTCTATCTTGCATGTTGTCAACCTGAATGTTTGTTTCTCCTTCCTTCTTAGCAGAATTGCTAATAACTTGAACCCAGGTTTTGGAGAGTTTTGCGGAATCTCCTTTCCTCTCTTCTCTTGATGTCTCTTCATTGTTGTCTATTTGGGTAACTACTTTCCCCTTATCCTCGGATGGTTTCGTATTCATCACCTCTATATTCTCCACTACAAATTTCTTCATGTTTTGCACTTCCGCTTTCATGCGTTGCCATTCTATTTTCCCTATTCGGAGAGCTTCCTGTAGCAATGACACTTGCTCCTTCAGAACTTTGTTGCTTTCTGCTAAAGCTTGGTTTTCAACTGTTATTCTATGGATTGTACAATCTCTTTCCAGCTCTTTAGCTTCTACTACTTCCAACCTCTCTTTTACCTTTAACAGTTCTTTCACATAAAGACCAGATGACCAAGTGAGAGGTGTGGATGTGGGACTATATAAGGCATAATCATCAATAACTTTTCCTTTTCCTTTGGACTTGTTGCCACCTGCTTGCAAAGAGGACTTGTTTGAATGTTGTTTCTTGCGAAGGACCCAAGTACTTTCCCTTTGAGACCTTTTTTTCCTTGTCTGCTCCCATTTTAGACGAGCTAGTCTCCGTTTTAAAATGCCCCGATACTGTTTGGCATTAACCCAAACCCACTTCCTTGTTTTGGCTGATGAGGCAATTTTCACTTGCCCTATATCATTTGTTTCCACGGGTTCTAAAGTTTCTTGTCCCATTATCGTGATGATATTAAGGGAAATCAAAGTCTCTGCCCAAAACTGATGCTCTGTTTTATGCTTAACCCTTCAATATCTGTTGGTCTGGCCACTGAAAACTTGTTGCTCTTCCCCTGTTGCTCTGCCCATTGTCCCTGTCCTCTGTTAGACCACTGTCCCTGTCCTCTATTAGTCCATTGTCCCTGCCCACTGTCCCTGTCCCACTGTCCCTCAAGATCAACCCCTTCAAGGTGGAGTCTGATCACATCAACCCCAAATAAATACGCTAAATTTAGGTTGAATATAACACACACCCACATATACAACGACTATCTTTGCAAATTTAAGGACTGGTCCACTGTTGGGCCCTCTCAGAAAATGCCGAAAGCCAAAACTGACCCATTCCATACAATGTTCCCATGCACAATGATATACACACAATGTTCCCCTGCAGCAAAATGTCCACCTGATGTATTCTATACTGATTTCTAGCTCCAGACTTTTATCAAACACTTCGCATGCAAACCAAAGCTTCAGATAAATTGAATAAATTAGTGCCTCCTGCAGGAACCGCCTGGGCTTGTTGTCAAACTGAAAACGGAATCACACAGTCAATCGAGAAATCTCTTGTCCTAGCAGTCAGATCCCAGAGTGAGAATTCGTGGGCGCCACTAATCTTCCATATATAGTCCAAATCTGCGTTGATCAGGAGCTTTTCCTGTGCTTGATCAGAAGCTCTTCCGATTTAGTTGAATCACCCTCCGTGTTTTACAGGAGATTGACTACTTGCTGCTCTGCCCTTGTTGCTCTACCTACTGTCCCTGTCCTCTGTTAGACCACTGTCCCTGTCCTCTGTTAACCCACTATCCCTACCCACTGTCCCTGTCCCACTGCCCACTGTCCCTGCCCACTGTCCCTGTCCCACTGTCCTCGTCACCGACCGTGCAAAATCTACTCCATTGTTGAAACTTACTAGATGAGCAAAGTAGAGATAAATGAGATTACCCCAACTATTCAAAAGAGCCCCAACACTAGCTTGTCAAAATTTCTATCAAGGATATTCGGCAAATTCATGCACATTTTCACGTTTAACAGTTGGGCCTAAACATCAACGTCTTCGCTGCCAACATAGGGTTAGGGTTGAAAGTTAAATAACTCGAAATACTTTCGAAAGGTTTCCACTGGAGTGCGATAATACTTTCTAAAGGCTTCGATGATAATACACACAAGCTTTTCGAAATAAAGAGGAAGGCAGGGCCCACCCTTTCAATCGGAAGATTGGGGACTTTAGGTCGTAGAGCCTCTGAAGAATAATTCGAAACGTGATTTCAAAAGGCTCCAATGGAGGGTGTAGTAAAACTCTCAAAAGACTAGCGAGTCGCATCCATTATGTTGGAGATTCGAAGGCTTGGGGACGTGAGGGCATCGGGACTCTTGAGAAAAATTAGATAGTGAGCTCGAAAAGGCCCCAACGGAGGGTGTATTAAGACTTTGAAAAGCCCAAAGGTCCCACTAGTCATTGGGGCATCGAGGAGGTTTCAAGTTAGTTACGGTTTTGTTTTAAGTTCGAAAAGACTCCAATAGAAAGAGCCATTCGCTAGGAAATTTCAAAATCTTTAAGTGCAGATCCTTTCATCTGAAAGCAAACCCTCAGGGTATGAAGGATGCCTCAAAGACCTGAGAAGATCATCCTCAGTCCACCTTGCCTTAATTAATCACTCAAACAAAATTCGATGGAAAGAAAAGAACACAAAGTATTTGAATCCTAAATCAAAACCTCCACCAAGGGAAACTAAGGTGGCCCATATTAGCGTATGGGCTTGTTGAGGGCTCAAAAAGCAGTCTAGGGGCAATGTCAAGGTTCCCCTCACTTTAAAATCAACGAATTGTCAAATCCAAGGAGAGCATCCCTGAAGATCTGATAAAAAAGTTGTAGTATAGCAACGAGGATCTTGCAACTTCTCGAGATATTCGATGCATCTCTTCTACAAAAAAAATAAAATTAAGTTCATCAAAAACAATAAGAGTAAAAAGCTTTCTAGAAGATTTTTCTTGAAGTATTTTATTTACAATTGGTTGGTGACTATATATATATATATATATATATATATATATTGCACATAGAGCGAAAATGCATAAAAAACACAGGGTATGGCAGAAGCAAAGAGAGACGAATGCTTGCTGCTCCATGGGGAGACTGACTTAATCACAGTAAACAACTCATGCAATAGAAATTCGGTAGGGCAACGATAAACAGAGAATCCCACCAATTAGTATATTTCATATTTGAAATACATCGCTAAATGGAGGCAATCAATGACACAATCTCCATAAACAATCACAAATAATTGCAAAAGGCAAGTAATCAAAATAAATCAAATTATATCTTTATTTCAATCACATGGAGTATTTAGGGATTAGGAAGCATCACAACTTCAACTTCTATCAGTCCTGAAATTCCGCGGAGATTGAAAGGATCTGCAGCGGAAATAGGACAGATTGACTTGTATTAGTTCTCTGATTGCAGCACTATAAATCAGAAATTGAGGATGAAGACAAGATAATTTTATTAATGTCCAAAGAGTGACCACAAAGTTGGTCAATGGGACTCAAAAGTACAGCCAATGTGAATAAATAGTGGGAGAGCAAAAGCAACTCCTATCACTATTCTAATAAATGCAGAGGAAGAACTAACTAATTAGACGATAGAAATGCAAAACGTAGCGCAGATAAAAAAAACACAAGATCAAAGAGATCAAAACCATGTCAAGCTTACAATGTTGTAGTCAAGACATGCTAGGGCACAAAGTGGAGTGGGGAGAGGAAGGGTATGGCTCCCAATCTGAGTAATCAATCACTGTGAGGAGACCAATACACTACTTGATGATGTCATCCAATGAATCTTCAGAGCTGAGAAGGCCTGGCTGTGAAATCCTGGGAGGAGCCTGAGATTGATGAAGTCCATCACTCCTAGCATCCAAGGTTGGGGGGAAGAAACTCTGAATGGAAGACTGGTTGCTTGGGCCAATCTGGAGAACAGTACTGTGTGTAGAATGAATCCGTTCCAGGGACCTCCGACCGCTGGTCTGTCTGGCAGTCTGGTGGGAATTGTACTAGGATCTAGAATGGGAGCAGCATAAAAGTATCATGGAGGCCAGTCGTCGGAGAATACAAAGGATGGTACTTTAATTGCTAAAACTAATAAACAGAACTGAGCCAAAAGGATCCTAAAAGATAAATTCTACTTGGTTGAGAAAATATTTATGTTGGTCTCCATCACCTTGAAGATCTGAATTAGCACATACTGGCTGAAAATAGCATCAGTGCTTTTGTACATAAACAGAAGTCTTTTCCCACCAAAATAGCAGCATGTTTTCCAAAAGAAAAGAAGCAATTTTCTTCAAATAGAGCAGCATATTTTCTCCTCAAAGCAATGCCCTCCTCTCAACACAAAAATTGTTGACTTTCCTATAACTCCGAAATGAAAATAATGGCAATAATTTATTTTAACCCAGAAATTATACTTTCTGATATAAAACTGGAAATTATGCAATTTAATCTACAGCTGAGTTATACACCAGAAAATAACAGCAGAAGCATCCACAGAAACCAAGCATAAAATAGACAAACACCAGATATACCCTGGAAACTCCAATGTGGGGAAAACCAGCAAAGAACAGGCTTTTATTGAGGCTTCAAAGGACTATTACAGCAACAGAAATATTCAGAAAATCTTACAGCAAAATCAGCCCACTCTATCAGCTGTATAGACCAGCTAAAACCAGCTGTACGGCCCAGCAAATCTTGGCCTTTTTCTCTGCTGTATGGCCCAGCAATCTCTGTTGTACAGCCTGCTGAAATTCACCCTCTATTGGCTGTTGTACGACCTGCTGAAATTCGCCCTCTGTTGGCTGTTGTACAGCCTGAGAATTTCGGCTTCTGTTGGTTGTTGTACAGCCTGCACAGAAATGGCCTCTTTGCTTGCTGAAAGTACGGCCCAGTACATTCCAGCAGGTACGGTCTCTCTGCTTCAAAACTCTGGCCTCTGCAAGCTATCTATGATGCCCAAAAATCGCCCCTCAGCTGGCTGCTTTACTCACTCAGCCAGTCGCCCTCCCTCCTCAGCCTCAACCTCCCTCCTTCCTCAACCTCAAACTCCCTCCTTCCTCTCACTTGCTCAATTCACAAATGATAAATTGTGTGTTCTTCACACCCTCAGCCCCTCCCTTTATCCTTCCATCAGCCACCTTGCTGCCTTGAGATGTGTGCCCAGAGTAGATGAGGACTGAACAGGATCAATGATGAGACGAACTACCAGCTTTTCCATCCTCTGTTCCTGTGTAATACCAACTAATTCAATCTTATTGCTCCATTCTTGAAGGAAATTTATACAGAGTAGAACTTTTTGCACCCCTAATTCATCAGTCTGGAAACATGAAATCATCATGAACCGACATATATCAACTATAATGACTTGTAAGCATACAATTCATCCTTGTGATTACTAAGCTCATTTTTCCAAGCTAGCCCGGTGGGTTAGCTCAAGTGGATGAGTGCCATTGTTTGCTCGAATGAGGTTTCGGGGTCAAATCCCCGGCCAAGACCCTGTTTAGGGCCTCACTTGATGTCCCCACCAGGTTAGGCTCGTAATCAGGCCGAATGGTTTACGTCGTTTACCATCCACGAAATGTGGGAAGTACTCAAGGGTTTCCCATGCTCTTTTCCGAGGAAAAAAAAAGAAAAAAAACTCATTTTCCAAGCTATAACAGTCAAAGTACCATGATAACAATATTGTATTTCAGATCTGCAAACATGATCCAAGCATGAATCTTGTCACTCAATTGTTACTGTCCTTGTCAACAGCTCTTTTGGGGAGTATGTTCATGCATATTATCTTGACATGCATCATTCTTTTGATTATCTTCAGGCAGTTTTGGTGCATTTCCTATTATTTCAAAATTTACTATTTTTAGCAGCATCTATTTTTAGACGTTACTATTTTTAGTAAGTTTTGACAGAGCACTTATCTCAACGAATTGATAACTTACTATTTTTTGTAAGTACAAATTTCAGCAGAGTTGCTATTTTGAGCAGGTTGTGTTACAGAACCCATATGGCTAATCAGATTACATATTCTTGTTCTCTGGTTGCATGCAAGTTCAACAAGCCTATTTTCATCTACATCCATGGTGGTGCTATTTTTAGCAATGTCTAACTAATGGTTAAGAACGCATGTTTCCTCCTAAGAGGTCAAAAGTTCAAATCCAGAGGGGGGTAGGGTATGTATATCTCGTAGACTTTAGCAGTCAAATCGCTGCGCGGAGGGGGTCCCTTCTCCCACAAACAAGGGGGTCTCATACACCAATTTGGTGTCTCGCTTGGTCATGAACTTAAAATTAGATTCTTATTAGTAGTAGTAGTAGTAGTAGTAGTAGTAAGTGTTGCCATGGGTGTTATTTTGGCATTCTGAAGTTCCTATTTTTAAGGAGGCTCAGCTTGACTTTTTGAGGTTCCTATTTTTAAGGAGGCTATGCTTGACATTTTGATGTTCCTATTTTTAGGAGGTAGCACAGCTATTTTTAGCATGCCTGTTTTTAGGCAACGGCATGGCTCTTACAAAGTGATGATTGGTCAGAGAGATGGTGCCATGTGTTGAGTTGTGCGGGAAACATCATTTCCGTAATTATAATTTGATGAGCATGAGGATATTGACATGTGATGCAGGAGCATCACCGTCATCATTTAATAAGGCTTAGTGGAAAGGTGACTCAGCGCACAGCGCATTAACTGGTTTGGATTCCAAGGAGGCGCAGCACTTTAAATTTCGAGACATTTGATATTAAAGATCCTATGAGATCAAAAGGCTAGAGTCGTTGTATGTACTCCAGAAAGTTGTGTTTGTCTTTAATGACTGAATATTGTACATATTTTGAGTATCGGCTCATATCTAAATTGTAAATATGCATTTACTGTAATAAGCTTAGTGATAGGATTATCTTTATTGAGACGTGAAAGCACTAGAATAGTCTGGAGGGAAGGCTCAAGAAGCCCCTTCATGTATAAATCAATGTAATCTATGTTATTTGAGGTTGTTGAAGAAATATAGAAGAAGAGAATTGCTCTAAGATTTCTGAGACTGTGAACTTGTTCATTATTCTGAAACTGAATAGATATTGTGTTGTTATCTCTGTGTGTGAGTGTGCAATGTAATGTTGTATTGAATGAGATCTTGATTTAGTTATAAGTTTCAATTGTTTCTCTTCTAAAAATCTTTGTGCAAGGAGTGCACAGCGCCAATGCAAGGTGTGCAGAGGCCACCCCTTTTTCGGGTTTAGAAGCTCAAGAGAGTTAGCGCAAAGAGTGCGCCTACACTCAGAATAGTGTAAAGGCTCAAGGCAAGGTTAGTGCAAGGAGTGTACAAAGACAACACATCACTAAAGTATTGATAGATCTCAGGAGGGAAGCACAAGTGTGCGCAGGAGTTCACTTCATCAAAGTAAAAGAAGCTCAGGAGGGATAGCGAGTATAAGATTCCAGAGAGGAACTCAACCAAGTGGAGAAATCCTTAGTTAAGGAGCGTGGTTGTTAAGTCCCAAGTCCTTCAGACTTCTCCACTTCGGCAGTTTGGAGCAATGAGTTGTTGCAAGGAGACACAGAGCCCCGAAGCTCCGAAGCCCGGAGTTAATCTCAATCGTCAATTGGTGGGTAAGCGTGAGTTGTAGATTGTGCAAGGAAAATGGATTTACGTCCGCTGTCCGATCAAAGTTTTAACTTTGACGTTGGAGTAGTGGAAGGATAGGGTAATACCTGCACCTACCGATTAAATCACTTTATGATCGGATTCGGCCGGTAGCAACTCCGGAGCATTTAAGTGGGTTGTCATATTGGGAAAATCTCCGAAGCCCTGAAGCCCGGAGTAAACCTACACCATTGATCTAGAGGAGGAGTGTGGATCATTGATCCCTGAACTCTTCAGGAGTTCGGCGATTCGGCTATTTGGGAGAAATTTGTTGTCGAGTTTGGAGTGGAGAAAAATTCCGAAGCCCGAAGTCCCGGAGCGTCGAACAGCGCTTTCGCTAAGCGCTTGGTCCTAAGCCATGGTCACATGCACGAGTTGCTAGGAGAAATGGGACCCTCGCGGATGTGAATTTCGTGCTTGTTTAAAGATAAGCCTGTGGGTAAGGTAAAAGCAGGGGTTTGTGGGATCCCGAGAGCTAATTTAGCTCCTATAAGAGAAGATTCCTAGACCAAGAGGTCACGCTAAACCTAGGGGGTTTGCATCAGGTGGTATCTGAGCAGGAAAAATCTTTGTGTGAAGATATATTAGAAGTTATGCGGCCAAGGAGACGTAGGGAGAGACCTGTAGCCAATGCAGCGATGGAGGAAGAAATGAGACAACTTCGAGCAAGGCTAGACGCCATGGAAACAACATAAAGGAGAGCACCAAAGACAAGGGATGTTAGTGACATTGAAAGTGACAATCTAGAAGAAGAGGAAGTTGTAGGAGAAGTAGCAGAGGAGGGTCTGTTGAGAGTTGTTATCAAGCTGGGAACCAAAGCGAAGATGAAAGTCCCGATGTATGAAGGTATTTTGAATGTAGAAGAGTTGCTTGACTAGATAAGTGCTTTAGACAAGTACTTTGATTATGAGTAGATTGATGATGAGAAGAAAGTAAAGCATGCAGTGACCAGGTTGAAGGGACATGCAGCTTTATGGTGGGATGAGTTGCAGGCTGATAGAAGGAGAAAAGGTAAGTCCAAGATTAAAAGTTGGGATAGAATGGTAGCTAAGCTTAAGGCTAAATTCATACCCAAGGATTATCAGCTGAATCTGTTCAAAAGGTTGCAGAATCTGAGACAGAAAGGTTTGTCAGTGAAGGAATATACTAAAGAATTCTATAAGTTGAATATAAGAGCAGGACACGAGGAAAATGATGAAGAGAAAGTTGTTAGGTATATCAATGGGTTGAGGTATGAAATTCAAGATGAAATTAGTTTAGTGACAATGAGGACTATAGAAGATGCTTATCAGGTAGCCCTGAAAGCAGAAGAAAAATTGGCAAGAAAGCAAAGTCAGAAGAACAGGGGAAAGAATCCTAACAGAGGAAAAGGAACCACCAGAGAAAAGTTCCAGAAATCAAGGGAAGAAGCTGGAGAATCTAACAGTCAGACAAATAGAGGAGGAGACTCTAGAGGAAGGAGACCTTTTCCAAGAGGTAGAGGAAGAGGCAGAGGAGGAGAAGTCAAGTGTTATGCTTGCAGGAAAATAGGGCACATGTCTTGGGAATGTCCTAAAAATAAGAATGTGGGAGTTAGAGAAGATCATATTTCTAAGGTGCGGCAGAGAAATGTAGGGACAGAGGCGAAAGCAGAAGCTGCAGAAGAGGGGAGATCACTCATGATGAGGAAAGTCCTTGTGAAGCCGGAAAAAGAGGTGCAAGAGCCAATACAAAGAACGAGTATGTTCAGAACTGCTTGCAAGACGAGAGATAGAGTATGCAAGGTGATTATAAACAGTGGGAGCACTGATAATTTGGTATCCACTAAAATGGTGGAAAAGCTAAAACTGGAGACAACAGCACATCTAAGTTCGTACAAGGTGTCGGGGTTGCAAAAAGGACATCAAGTTATGGTAAGTAGACAATGTAAAGTTGAATTCAAAATTGGTAGTTATAAGGATGAAGTTTTATGTGATGTCATACCTATGGATGTTTATAATGTTCTGTTGGGGAGGCCTTGGCAATATGACAGGAATGTCATACATGAAAGGAGGAAGGATACTTATACCCTTGAGAAAAATGGGTGTAAGCATATGTTGTTGCCATTAGAAGATAAGGGAGTCAAAGAGGAGGCTAGTCCTAGTATACTTCTCATGAGTGGGAAGGAGCTCTTGACAGAAGTTAAGAAAGATCAGGAAATGCAGTTTGTTGTTATAGGTGATCTGAGAGTCATCCTTACAAATACTTCTATGAATGATTTACCTGTAGAAATTCAAGAATTATTGGATGAGTTTGTTGACATTGTGGTGGATGAGTTGCCTCATACTTTACCACCCATCAAGAGTATTAGTCACCATATCGACCTTATTCCAGGAGCAAGTTTGCCAAACAAAGTAGCATACAAATTAACCCCTCAAGAGAATGAAGAGGTCAAGGAGCAAATCCAAGAGATGTTGGACAAAGGATTGATCAGAGAAAGTCTGAGCCCGTGTGTAGTACTGACTATGTTGAGTCCAAAGAAGGATGGAAATTGGAGAATGTATACAGATTTCAGAGCCATCAACAAAATAACCATCAGATATAGATTTCCTTTACCCAAAATGGATGATTTAATGGATTGTTTGAGTAGAGCCAATTATTTTTCCAACATAGACTTGAAAAGTGGTTATCATCATGTAAGGATGAGAGAAGGGGATGAGTGGAAGATAGCGTTCAAAACGAATGAAGGGTTGTATGACTGGCTTGTTATGTCGTTTGGCTTAACCATTGCTCCAAGTACATTCATGAGATTAATGAATGAAGGCTTAGAGATTTTATTGGGAAATTTGTAATTGTTTATTTGGATGATATCTTAGTTTATAGTAAGACTAAGGGGGGTCATTTGAGACACTTGAGGATGGTGTCGAAAAGATTGCGACGAGAAAAGTTGTTAATAAATTTGAAGAAATGTTCTTTTATGAAGATAGAACTTGTGTATTTGGGATTTTTAATCTCTTCAAATGAATTGAATAGGGATCCAGGGAAGGTGAGGGCTATAAAGGAATGGCCTTCTCCAAGAAGTGTGTTTGAGGTAAGAAGTTTTCATGGGTTAGTGATTTTTTACAGAAAGTTCATCAGGAATTTTAACAGTATATGTACACCTATACTGGATACTATAAAGAAAGAACATAGATCTTTTGACTGGACAAAAGAAGCCGAGAAAGGATTTAGAGTGTTAAAGGAGAAGATAACAAAATAACCTATCTTAATTTTGCCAGACTTTAGGAAGACTTTCCAAGTCAAATGTGATGCAAGTGGAGTGGCCATTGGTGCAGTTTTAAGTCAAGATGATAATCATGTTGCTTATTTCAATGAGAAGTTGAATGATGCTAAGAGGAAGTATTCGACTTATGATAAGGAATTTTATGCTATAATTCAAGATTTGAAAAAATGGAGGCATTATTTTATACCAAAGGAATTTATTTTGTATACTGGCAATCATGCTTTGCAGTTTATAACCAGACAAGAGAAGTTGAATCGGAGACATGCCAAATGGGTAGAATTCATGCAGAATTTTACTTTTGTCACTAAGCATATTAGTGGAAGTGCTAACAAAGTTGCAGATGCTTTGAGCAGGAGATGTTTGATCTTGCAGGAATTCCAAGTGGAGACTTTGAGGTTTGAACACCTCAAGGAAATGTACAAGGAAGATTCAGATTTCAAGGAGGCTTATGAAGCTTGTAAAAATCCTTTGATAAGGGATAGAAGCCCGTGGATGGAGTATCCGATCCAGGAAGGCTTGTTGTTCAAGGGAAGTCAGTTATGTATCCCGAGATGTCCAATAAGGGACAATTTGCTGAAGGAAAAACATAGTGGAGGACTGGCTGGACATTTTGGCCATGATAAGACATATGCACAGTTGAGTTCTTCATACTACTGGCTAGGTATGAGATCTAATATGAAGAAGTTTGTGGACAAATGCAGAATTTGCCAATATACAAAAGGAAAGTAGCAGAACACAGGGTTGTATCAACCATTGCCTATTCCAAACAGGCCATGGGATGCTATAAGTATAGATTTTGTTCTGAGATTGCCAAGAACGTAGAGGGGAAATGATTCAATTTTTGTGGTAGTCGACAAGTTTTCAAAAATGGCACATTTCATACCATGTCACAAAGCGAGTGATGTCACTTACATAGCAAACCTATTTTTCAAGGAGATTGTGAGATTGCATGGGTTACTTAAGAGTATAGTCTCAGACAGAGACACAAAATTTATGGGACACTTTTGGAGGACTTTGTGGAAGAAACTGGGGACAATTTTTTATTTTAGTTCAGCGTATCACCCTCAGACAGATGGACAGACTGAGGTAGTGAATAGGAGCTTAGGGAATTTGCTAAGAATTTTAGTGACTGAACATCATAGCCAGTGGGATCAAGTTCTGCCTCAAGCGAATTTGCATATAATGATTCACCAAACAGGAGTACTGGTAAGAGCCCATTCCAGATAGTATATGGAATGCACCCCAGAGGAATTTCAGAATTAAGAGATTTGGGACAAGCTGAATTTCGGAGTGCAAGAGCAGAAGATTTCGCTATAGAAATGCAAAAGTTGCATGAACAAATCAGAGGCCAGCTGCAAAATAGCAATCAAAGGTACAAAGACAGAGTAGATCAGAAAAGAAGAGAAGTAAACTTTGAAGTTGGAGATTAATTTCTAGCGCATCTGAGAAAAGAGAGATTCCCACAAGGGAAATATAATAAACTGAAGCTGAAAAAGATAGGGCCTTGTAAAATTCTCAGAAAATTTGTTGCGAATGCTTATGAGATTGAGCTACCAGAGGACATTGGAATTTCGGCAATATTTAATGTAGCAGACTTATATCCTTATAGGATGGATGAAACAGGAGAAGCAGATGACCAGGAGGAGGTCCAGTGGATACCACAGATGCCCATAGCAGAGAAGCTCCAGATGGAAAAGATTTTAGAACAGAGGATTGCTAAAAGAACCAGGAGAAAGGTCTATTATGAATACTTGGTTAAATGGAAGGACCATCCAGTAGAAGATGTCACCAAAGCAGACATTCAGACGCATGGAAAGGGAGTTCAGGAGCTCATGGACACGAGTCCATGAATATTTTGTCCAGAGGAGTATGATGCAGGAGCATCACCGTCATCATTTAATAAGGCTTAGTGGAAAGGTGACTCAGCGCACAGCGCATTAACTGGTTTGGATTCCAAGGAGGCGCAACACTTTAAATTTCGAGACATTTGAAATTAAAGATCCCATGAGATCAAAAGGCTAGAGTCGTTGTATGTACTCCAGAAAGTTGTATTTGTCTTTAATGACTGAAGATTGCACATATTTTGAGTATCGGCTCATATCTAAATTGTAAATATGCATTTACTATAATAAGCTTAGTGATAGGATTATCTTTATTGAGACGTGAAAGCACTAGAATAGTCTGGAGGGAAGGCTCAAGAAGCCCCTTCATGTATAAATCAATGTAATCTATGTTATTTGAGGATGTTGAAGAAATATAGAAGAAGAGAAATGCTCTAAGATTTCTGAGACTGTGAACTTGTTCATTATTCTGAAACTGAATAGATATTGTGTTGTTATCTCTGTGTATGAGTGTGCAATGTAATGTTGTATTGAATGAGATCTTGATTTAGTTAAAAGTTTCAATTGTTTCTATTCTGAAAATCTTCGTGCAAGGAGTGCACAGCGCCAACGCAAGGTGTGCGGAGGCCACCCCTTTTTCGGGTTTAGAAGCTCAGGAGAGTTAGTGCAAAGAGTGTGCCTACACTCGGAATAGTGTAAAGGCTCAAGGCAAGGTTAGTGCAAGGAGTGTACAAAGCCAACACATCACTAAAGTATTGATAGAGCTCATGAGGGAAGCACAAGTGTGCGCAGAAGTTCACTTCATCAAAGTAATAGAAGCTCAGGAGGGATAGCAAGTATAAGGTTCCATAGAGGAACTCAACCAAGTGGAGAAATCCTTAGTTAAGGAGCGTGTTTTTTAAGTCACAAGTCCTTCGGACTTCGCCACTTCGGTAGTTTGGAGCAGTGAGTTGTTGCAAGGAGAAGCAGAGCCCCGAATCTCCAAAGCCCGGAGTTAATCTCAGACGTCAATTGGTGGGTAAGCGTGAGGCGTAGATCGTGCAAGGGAGACGGATTTCCATCCGCCGTCCGATCAAAGTTTTAAATTTGACGTTGGAGAAGTGGAAGGATAGGGTAATACCGACGCACGTTGGTTAAATCACTTTATGACCGGATTCGGCTGGTAGCAACTCCGTAGCATTTAAGTGGGTTGTAATATTGGGAAAATCTCTGGAGTCTCGAAGCCCGGAGTAAACATAGACCGTTGATCTAGAGGAGTGTGGATCGTTGATCCCTGAACTCTTCGGGAGTTCGACAGTTCAGCTATTCAGGAGGAATTTGTTGTCAAGGTTGGAGCGGACAAAATTTCCGAAGTCCGAAGTCCCAGAGCGTCGAACAGCCCTTTCGCTAAGCGCTTGGTCCTAAGCTGTGGTCACATGCATGAGTCGCCAGGAGAAAAGGGACCCTCGCGGATGTGAATTCCGCACCTGTTTAAAGATAAGTCTGTGGGTAAGGTAAAAGCAGGGGTCTGTGGGATCCCGAGAGCTAATTCAACTCCTATAAGAAAAGATCCTAGACCGGGAGGTCGTGCTAAACCTAGGGGGTTTGCATCAACATGTGTCTTAGAGTGGATAAAGACAGAAATAATTAATAAAGTTAATAATATCACTCATCCATGATAGCTTTGGAAAAGATTTTGTCTCAACCATGCAAGGAATAGTTTAAGTACAGATTATTTATGGAAAAATAATTAACTCGTATCCATGAGAGTGCACTAGTTGAGGTGGATACATGTAGTCCACTTTGAACTCAACCTTATCATTTAATTGTAGTGAAGTGTGCCTTCCACGCAACCTTTTTCTTGGAAGAAAGCTTCACAGAAAACCCACCAAATACTTCCCCATGATCCATGGATGGTAAGCGAGGTGAACCGTAGCCCTATGGGGTGTGAGCGTCAAACCCGTGACCTCCCCACTTCGGGGGAGAGTACGCACATCTGGCATCAAGACCAATTGAGCTAACCCTTGGGGATGCCTTGCACGCAACCTTATCCACATACATCCAGAGATAATCGTGCCTTGCATGAGAGAACACTCCAGTTCCAATTCAGTTCGAGGTTCAGTTAGAGTTTGCATGCATGACTATTCTTGGCCAAGGAAGGTGCACCACTTAGAAGAAATAATATCTATTTAATTTGTTTTTATAGATGAGGAAAGGGATTGGATCTTGGGGTTTCATTCCCCCTTGTACTTGTAATCCGTTCTCAAGCTTGATATCAATAAAATGAGTAGTTTGGTTCACATCTTCTCTTTTCTTCTAGCATGTTAATTTTATCTTGTTGCTGTGACAATTCTCCTACTCAATTAAGTTTGTTTCATATGCTACGTGGATTTGTTCTTTCCTTAGTTGTTTGAGCATTTGTGATCTAACAATGTGATACAGTCCTTGGAAGTTCATAGTGATAAGGTGAGGCTCAATTATTTTGTTAATCAGACTATGTGACTTGCAACTTTGACTTGATAGAGTGCTCAATTTGCCCTTATGCTAGACTTGGTCTTGAAGTAGACAGGATAGAATTGTACGTAGGGTTCTTTCCCCTATGGCATTCACCTGCCCAACAGTGATAAGGAGGTTTACTTGCTTTGATCTAGTAGGATTCGTATGAACCGGGTGCCCATTGGATTTCTCCACTTCCATCCGGAACTCTATTTTGTTTTTGACTCCATATCGCATGGAGAAAGCACTAGTCTTGCCAAATTCATCCCTCCCTCATTGATATATCCTTTGTTTGAGTTTTCTCTATTTCTTGATCCAAATTACTCCTTCCAAGCTTGATTTGCATATCAGAAGCAGCACCTAGGGATACCCCCTTGAGACTAGAAGAGCACCAGCCTGAAGCGGGGGACATGAATCTAGACTTGGACAGAAACCTTGTGGACTACAGAAACGTCTGACCTTAGCAAATGCACTATATAAACAATTTATGAAACATTGTAAGTAGTCAAAATCGTACCCAGTCAATATACAAATTAATGGAGTTTAGAAACTGGCAAAAGGAAGCAATCCAGTACACAAGTAAAAATAACTAATGAGTTACCTTGACATCCTCAGGCATGCCGTGAAATTGCCCTGCACCTTCAGGCGGAGTCCAATTGTAGATGGCACATGGTAAAAAGAGGACCTGTGCTCTATGAACTTCAGCAACAAAAGCTTTAGGATTCCTAAATCGTTGGGCATCAAATAGAGGCTGGTTTTTTACAATCCAGGCTAAAGCCAATTGATCTCCAAGCATGCGAGCAGCTTTCATGAACATAGACTTATAAATCTCCAGAACTTCCTCCAAAAAGGCTTTTGCCCTATGAAAAATGCAAGATTTACCGACAAATCAAACCAAAGAAGTGTTGTAACAAAGGACCAAATATGAAATGTTCAAACATGTATGAGAACAAAAAAAGCAGGAAATCCTTCCACACACTTTGAAACAGCCTCATCTGTTCCTCTCACTAAAATGAAGCCCGAATTAAGAGGCTGATCCTTATTGTTTCGGAAAGTAAGACCTATGTGAAAATCTGGGTAGTTTTCGACAACATCGCCAAGGTCATCAACCACTGCAATATCTGAATCTGTGAAAATAAAATGATCAACCTGATTTTGCTTCCCAATATGTCCTGATAGCCTTGCTTCCAAAAAGTCCTGCGAACATAAAAAATCAACTCCAAGTGACCTTTCCAAGGAAAACCCAAAACATTATAAAAGCTGAAAAATATAAATACTAGCACTACATTCCTTCCTAATGGCCTATTTTTTTCTCTTTTCTGGAATGACAAGAGGTTACAATAAAATAAATCTGTATGTTAATCAAAATGCCATCTTTGAAACAAAAATATATGGTTAATTCTTTGTCCTAGCCAATAACAATCCATTCAACCAGACTAATAGATATTGTAGCACTTCTACAGTATGGCATAAAGGGAAGTAACCATGAAAGAAGTCTACTTTAGTTTCTTCATGTAGAAAGACAAATTAAAGACTTGCATCTGTTCAATTTTTTTCCATGGAAAACCTCRTGGAATCTCCCCGCCTCTTCTCCAGAATATCCAAAGGGCAGCTCAACCACCATCAATAATGGCTGGTAACCCTGAGGGACTTGACCAGATTTGAATCTGTGACYTATGGCCTCCCCATTGGCAACATGCCTTGTCAATGGCTCATTATCAACCAAATCAAAGACATTATAATCAAGGAAGAATATTAATATATAAATTAGGGACATTCTTTATTTCTTAATAATTTGAAGAGGATAAGAACAACAACCTTTCTAAACATAGATATAACTCCAAACTAGCAAACAATAACAAGCTTACAATGTAAGACTTGATCCTCTGCAGCATCAAGTTATTTCGTGAGTAGTCGCCTGGGATATGCATCACAACAGCATTGCTGGGAACAACAGGAAAGTTGCTAGCTGGATCAGTTAAAATAAAAATATTACTTCTGGGCATTGCTACCTGTAAAAGCAATTCATAAAAATTCAATGTTAAGTACTTTCTTTGCAATAAGTCATAAATCAATTACCCGTCACAACTGGAACAGTTTTTCAGTGCACTGCCTTGTCATGAATCCGTTGCTATGCAGAAAGTCATTGTTCTCAATGACATAAAAGCAATGAAAGCATTCCTTCAGTCTATAGTTACAGAGTACATCAAATCAAATGTATGCAAACCCTAGAGAATAGCAAAAAAAATTAAAATACAACATTCAAGAGAGATGCTGAAAGTATGCAAAAAGATATGGATATATATCTATATATAGATATAAATATGGATATATCTGAGATAATGTCATTAAGAAAAACAAAGGAAAGGAAAAACTAAGGCTACGGGTTATTATGATCATAAAGTTAAAGCCTCAATGGCCTTCAATTATTTAGGCAATAAACTTTACCTTAACTCCTTGCAGTCAATGCTAGGAATATTGTCAATTTTGTGACCATGTTCCAGACTCCAGTGCAATGCTTTATCATGCATCACCTTGTTGAAATTAAGGGTGTAATCTCCACATTTGTCCACCACCAACATTATTTGCAATTTTATATTATTATTCTAGGTTTGGTTAAGGCCAATTTAGTCAACTCAATGTAAGCTCAATAACCCCTCTTGGGGAAAGTGCCCTACCTCCTAAGTTGTGTAAAAATACACAACTGTTTATTTGTATTTTCACAAATTGCTATCATTCATTTTTATACAGATAATTTAACCTAAGGGCACCATAAAGCATTGAACTTTCTTGTTCTTGGTTTGATCTATCTTGTGCCCAAGTTATTCCTCTCTCTATTGCACTTGTGATAGGGTTTATTTCTCTCTCTAGGGTTGCACCTCTCTTGACTGCCCTGGTGTTGCTTATCTCTTTCTTCATTGCAGAATCTGGGTTGGGATTGGTCCCATTCAATTCTCTTGCTAACACTTGTGAATCTCAACATTGTATCAACTATCAATACGGGTTTGAATCTCACTCAATTCAGCAGCTGTTTTAAGGCTGGCACCTCTTTGTAGGGTTTCCTCGGGTTTTAAAACCCTCTTTTACAGCCAGCACACTCTCCTCTTTTACAGCAGATTTGTTTTCCAGAAGTTGCTGGCACCTCTCTTTTCTCAGATCTATCAAGGCGATCTTTTTATGATTTTACAGAGGCTGCTTCTTCTGTTTTAACCTGATGGGCTCAAAATGACCTATTTCCCAATTGAATGGGGCTAGTTATCATGTTTGGGCAGACCAAATGACTACCCTTCTTCAAAGTAAGGGTTTATAGATGTATCTGCCAAAACTGCTTCCTCCAGCTGATGATGACAGCCATAACCTCATATGTCTGACAAAGAACAAAGCCCTCGGGCTAATTGGTCTAAATATCAAGCCAGCTGCCAGATATGGTTCATCATACCAAGGACAATAAAAGTGGACAAGAAATTTAGGATACCTTCAAGAAACTCTTTGGAATTATGAACACTACCCAGATCAACAAACTTGAAACCAAGCTTTCCAATCTCAAGATGGGTGACTTTGAAAGCATTGAAGAGAATATTGGGAGGTTTAAAATCCTGAAGGCTGACATCATTACATCAGGAGGAAACAATGAACCTGTGTATTGTTATGAATAATCTCTCTTCAGCATTCAAATCCTTTGCTATTACATTCTATAGTATCCCACTATTTGTGAAGGAATACACAACTCCTCTGGAGGAGGGTTTTGCTAATCTTATCCAGCATCAAGTGACATTGAAGGAAATGGGTGAATAGCCCCCTTAGATCAAACCCATCCAAAGGCTACCGCAACCTTTTCTAAGCATGAACACGAGCAAGTTAAGTGGGAAAGCTCAAAATCATCCAAGAAGAAAAAAATC
>ML805500.1:86084-96203 GCA_009831015.1 Picea engelmannii
AAGCTTGAGAGGAGCTAGCTTTTGTATCAGGTTCCTTTGTGTATTTCCCTTGTTGTTCATTTGCTTAAGATCTCCATAATAAAATTTCTCTTCCAACTGGTTTTCCCCATGGGGGTTTTTCCAGGGTCATGTTGACCAAAAATACTTGTGTAAAGATCTTGTGGTTTGCATTTTTTTATTTCAGCATTTAGGTGTAAAGATCCTAGAGGAGTATTTTATGTTTTAATGCATGTGGAAGAGCTAACTTGGATAGAAAAACTATCCTAATTAAACCCTTCACAAAGAGGCATTAAAAGAGCATAAAATCACAAGCTTAAGGGCAGATTTAGTGGGCAGATATTTCAAACATGGTGACTGTCCTACAACAGTCCTAAAACAGATTTGAAAACCCTTGAAAACAGTGCCCAACAAGAGGTCAAAGACAGACCTGTTGGGCAGCCTAAGGAACCCTTCATGGTATCATAGCCAAAGGGCACAAGAGTTGGCTGATTTAGTTTGCAAACAGTTGGCAGATTTTTACTTCACCTTACAGCAGTTAGCATCAGTTTTACCTGGTCAAATTAGCATCAGTTTTTTCGTATCAGATGGCAGTGATGTTGGTGGCAGGTTTGAGGGTGGAGGATAAGCTAGCGAGAGCTGGAAATTGGTCTACGTGGAAGGCTAGGATAGTCTTGATCTTGGAGGAACTTGAGCTATGGGATATTGTAGAGAATCTTGTGGTTTCTCCTTGTTAGCACAAATTTCCACCCTCCAATTGCGCTGATAATTGTGTTAGGACAGCGATGAAAACCTAACTAATTAAAGGAGTAATGGCCCCAATTGTCACTAACC
Source organism: Picea engelmannii (assembly GCA_009831015.1). NCBI lineage: Eukaryota > Viridiplantae > Streptophyta > Pinopsida > Pinales > Pinaceae > Picea > Picea engelmannii. The sequence goes on from ML805500.1 coordinate 86,916, forward strand.
AAACCCCTCTCCGTTTGGGCTAATGCATGCTAGCCTCTGGGGGGAGTCCCTAGGCACACTGAAGTGTCTTGCTGCTGTCTTTAAGTCTGATGTCTGCGTGTAAAACCTACAAAACAGTAAGTTGTTCATCTTGGACAGCGTGTACAAGCAATCCAAAATGATGAGGGAAAGTAATATTCTATGCTTGGAGGGAACCTGCGGGGTTAGCACAATGATAGTAGACTGGAAAAAGAAGAGAAAAATTGTTCAAAAGATCGAAATAATCACAATAAACAGTTCAGAAAATGACAAATTAGATCACAATTTTACCACAATACCGCCAATAAGAGAAGTTCGAAGACAAAACATACACTTCTTTATTGATCAAGCTTACAAGAGGGTTGATTGCGCCACACTTGGCAAGCCTACAACCGGTACAATGATTCCTTTGCTCAGAGATAAGCCACTAGACTATAGAGAGAGAGAGAGAGAGAGAAGAATGAGAGAGACATTGTGCTGCTGCTGCAAGAACCGACCAAGAACCGCTGTGAAGCATCTGATATATAGCTTAGGGGGTGCATATCTCAAGGAGAAGGAGAGAGGTCGAATGGGTGGCTAAGAATAGAAGGCTAGGCACATGAGAGGAGATAAAAAAGGAATGTGAGTGAAGTCCTAGTGTGGTTGATGAGGTGGACGAGCATGAGAGAAGGGATATGCGCACAAGAGAAGGATAATGCATCTTAAAAGGAAGGATGGCGCACTAGAGGAAGAGAAGAGGGAATAATGAGGTGTAGAATGAGTGGAAGTGAGGGATATAGGCGCATGGTTGCATGAGAGTGATCAAATATAGAGTTTAGTCCAAGTGGAATTGGCATGCAAGCACATGAGTGAGAGATGACAAAGGAATGCATCCCATGTGTGAGAGAAGAGAGGGCGCACTTGGAGAAATAGAAAGCGAGAGTGAGTGAATGGAACATGCGCCTATGTTAGAGGGAGTGGGAGTGGTAGATGGAACGCATGGATGCATGACAATGGCCAAGAATAGCCATGAGTCCAAATAACTGTGACATGCAAGAGATGAGTGAGAGTTAACTCAGTAATGCGCCCACATGTGAGAGAGAGAAGAGGGCGCACTTAGGGAGATAGAAGAGGAGGATGAGTTAATGAAACATTCGCCTAAGTTAACTGGAGTAGAAGGGGTAGATAAAAAATAAAATTAGCCACCCAACACATGACTACATGTTTAGTTTGACTCAAGTATGGGTGAGTTATGGCCAAGTCAAATTCGCCCTAAATTTTAGGGAATCTCCTAAATTTTAGGAATTTATGGTTTAAACTCAACTGGGGGCTAATTTTGTGGAAGTGATGCATGGCAAGTGGAGAGGTGAGTGTGAAGAGTAATATACGGGAAATGGGACCCAATTATGCACCCCCCTTTAGCTCAATTAATTAATCATTAAATGCTCATGTCATGGGAAAATGTGACCCATGCTTAGGTGGATGCCACATCACTCTATAGATCTGCCACATGTCGATCTCTGAGGGTGCCACTTGGCACTACATGGACGAAGACTGTACCTGCGAAATATAGACATTTCTAAAAATAGAATCAAGTTCCAAAATCTTAGGAAACTGTCCACATCACCCAAGATGACTACGAGAACACCGCCACATGTCACTACCTAAAAATAGACACTACTAAAAATAGAAAGTCGTCTAAATGCCCTTGACTTTATACTAATTGATCTCGTCTTTCACAAGGGATCCGAATATGCAATCAAAACTAACATGCGATCCCTGGTGCTCAACCTGCTAAAAATAGTAAATTGTGCCACATCATCTCGGAAAAAAACCAAAAGACTCTGGATGTCTCAAGGATCAACATTGCACGCTCAGAATCTGAATCCAGGGCCTTGAGCAAAACCTACTAAAAATAGAAAGTTTCTTTCATGTCGCGCGGAAAAGTGTCATCGGGCCTAGAATCATGCAAGGACTCATACTGTATGCTCAGAACTGCTCCAAACTGTCAAGAGACCCACTCAAACCGTGTCTCCTAAAAAATAGCAACAAGTGTTATATGTATACATCTCTCTCAAATATGTATGGAAACTAAGTCAACTCTAACTCTGAACCAAATAACCATGTACCGATCATATACCTGTCTCGCGTGGGAACCAACCTCCTGCTCAACACAAGCGCTAAACTCTGGGAGAATCTCGGAATGCCAGCCAAAATAGTGCATGTTGGTTCTTAACCCTCAAGATTTTCAAGGGTGAAAATCTAGGGGTTAACACTCCTACAGATGCAGTGCCCATGGCTGAGTTCCAGAAGAGGACCATTAGAGCCAAGAGGACTATCCTTGATGCAGTCAAGGACCATATCATACCTCATGTATCTGGTAAGGACTTCGCATTTCAGATGTGGCAGTCCTTGTGTGGTCTTTATCAGAGCCCTAACCAGAACCGGAAGATGGTGCTCCAGGAGAAGTTAACGGGCACCAAGATGACAAAGATTGATTCAATGACATCATTCCTCGCGAGATTTTCTCAGGTTCGTGATGAGTTGGCGAGATAGTAGATCCCTCTGAGTTGGTGAGGACAGCCTTAAATGGCTTTTCCAAACCTTGGGAGAGTTTTGTACGAGGCATCGTGGCTAGAGAGCATATGCCCAGTTGGGGGAGGCTCTGGGATGACTTTGTACAGGAGGAGCTTAGAGTTGGCTCTAGATCCACTTGTCAGCAGCGTGGTGGGGATGGCGATGAGGATCTTACTCTTTTGGCAAAGGGCAAGAAGAAGATCAAGAAGGGTCCCAAGGGTGGGGCCAAGCAACAACAACAGAGGGAAGGTGAGCAGCAGAGGGATATGAGCAAAGTGAAATGCTTTGCTTGTAACCAATTGGGGCACTATGTTGGACAATGTACTAACAGGAAGAAGAAGAAGAAGCAAGGTGGTACTGCAGCGACAACAGAGGAGGATGATTTTGTCGCTCAGTTTGAGAGGGAGTGCTCCTTGATAGTTTGTTGTTCGACAGTTGAGACACCATCCCGCATTTGGTACATAGACAGTGGAGCATCCAGTCACATGTCAGGTGTCATAGAGCACTTCACTGATCTCAGAGATCCAGAGATCAGATTGGAGATGGTGCTTGGAGACAACACCATAGTCAAGGCAGCTGGGCATGGCACAGTTTTCTTTCAGAGGGAGTTGAGTCCACCCTTGGTGTTCAGGGATGTACTGTATGTCCCTGGGCTGAAGAAGAATCTTATTTCAGTTTCCTCCATTCAGGATAGGGGGTTTGAGGAGTCCTTCAGAGGGAAAGAGGTCCTCATTCACCATAAGGGGTCCAGTGTCACTTATGGCAGAGTGATTGGGACACGTAAGGGGAATATGTACAGATTACTTTTTCAGCCATTGCATGCTTTGGCTAGTAGCAGCAGCAACAGTCAATTGTGTGAGCTATGGCATCAGAGGATGGCTCATTTGCATCATGGAGCTCTAAGGTCGTTGAGAGAGATTGTGAGAGGTTTGCCACAGTTTGGCATTAAGCATCAGGAGATGTGCAGAGGGTGTACTCTTGGGAAGTACACCAAGACTGTCTTTCCCAGCAGTGACAGTGGATCGGCTAGGGTACTAGATTTGATACACATAGATGTGTGTGGGCCCATGTCACAAGTTTCCTTGGGTGGTTGTGAGTACTACATGACTTTCATTGATGACCACTCCAGGAAGACCTGGATCTATTACCTGAAGACCAAGAGTGAGGTCTTCAAGAGGTTCCAAGAGTTCAAAGCTCTTGTGGAGAACCAGACAGGAAAGAAGATCAAGGTTTTGCGGTCGAACAATGGAGGTGAGTATACCTTCACAAAGTTTGCAGATTTTTGTACCCAACAAGGTATCAGGAAGCAGTTAATCATTCCTTACAACCCGCAGCATAATGGGGTTGCAGAGAGGAAGAACAGGGCCATAGTTGATGCAGCGAGATCGATGTTGCATGATCAGGCATTGCCATTCTAGTTATGGGTAGAGGCTTCTAGTACTGCAATGTATCTGCAGAACAGGAGTCCCCATAGAGCTTTGGGGAGGAAGACTCTAGAGGAGGCCTTCACTGAGAGTAGGACTGATGTTGAGCAACGCATTTTTGGGTGTTTGACGTTCTCTCGTGTCCCTTCTGAGAAGAGGACAAAGCTAGATCCCACAGCAAAGAAGGGGATTCTAGTTGGATATTCAGAGGTCTCTAAGGCCTACCGGATCTACATTCCAGCACTTAGGAGAATGGTTGTGAGAAGAGATGTCAAATTCGAGGAGGACAGAGCATTCAGGAGATCTCTTGAGTTGAGAGACAGAGTTGAGGAGGTCCCACAAATACAAAGTGATGCATCCCAGGGGACACAACCTCAAGTGTTAAGTACATCGAGTTCAGGGGTGATTGGTCCACCTAGTACAGCTTCAGGTTCACAGATGCCTTCTATACTGACAGTTGGTGCACGTGCTTCAAGATCTCAGACTACATTGCAGAGATCTATGGATGACACTCGGGGGCATGAGGAGACTACTCCACCAAAGGTTACTTTAGGGAAGAAGAAACCGAGATGGTTTCAAGAGATCCCAAAGGAAGCCAAGGAGTATGTTGGAGAGCCTCAGAGGTTGATGAGAGAGAGCAGAGCGCCAAAGAGGTTTGGGTCTTACTTGGCTATGGCGACAAGCATTACAGAGCCCACTACTTTTGCACAGGCAGCAGACCAACAAGTCTGGAGAGAGGCCATGCAGGAGGAATATGACTCCATCATGTGCAATGATGTGTGGGAAGTGGTTCCAAGACCTGAGGGAAAGTCAATGGTGACTTCCAGGCGGTTGTATAAGATCAAGTATGTTGCAGATGGCAGCATAGAGAAACATAAGGCTCATTTTGTGGCGAGACGATTCTCTCAGATTGAGGGAATTGATTATGATGAGACATTCGCACCAATTGCAAGATATACTTCTATCCAAAGTAATATGGCCATTGCAGCAGAGATGGGTTGGAAGATCCATCAAATGGATGCGAAGACTGCGTTTCTGAATGGCTTCATAGAGGAGGAGGTATGCATTGAGCAGCTAGAGGGGTTCGAGATGTTGGGGAGAGTCCCACGTGTGCCTCTTGAAAAAGGCACTGTATGGACCAAAGCAAGCTTCTCGAGCTTGATATTCGAGGATTGACTCCTACTTGCTTCAGATGGGTTTTGAGAAGAGTGAGGCAGATCCAGACCTCTACTACATCATTCAGGGAGAGAATACACTCATTCTCATACTATATGTTGATGATTTGTTCGTCATTGGAGGGGAGCATCTCATAGTTGATTGCAAGCGAGGACTTGCATTAGAGTTTGAGATGAAGGACATTGGATTGATGCACTATTTCTTGGGCATGGAGGTTTGGCATGAGGATAGGCACATCTTTCTGGGATAGGGGAAGTATGCAACAGATATTCTGAGCAGATTTCAGATGGAGGACTACAAACCCATGTCGACACCTATGGTCACCAACTCGAAGAAGCTTAGTGCTTTGGATTCCAATTTGGTGGATGCCACGAGATACCATCAATTGATTGGTTCCTTGATGTATCTGGTCAACACTAGAACAGATATTTGTTTTGTTGTGAATACTCTCAACCAGTACATGGTGGAGCCTAGGAGTGTGCACTGGATTGGGGCAAAACATGTGTTGAGGTACATTGCAGGACTAGTGGATTATGGATTGGACTATGTCAGAGGAGATGGAGTCAGGTTGATTGGCTACACAAACTCAGATTGGGCAAGTCAGTTGACAGGAAGAGCACCTCAAGGTGTTATTTTGGGTTGGGATCAGCAGTTATTTCATGGTTCAGCCGGAAAAAGAGATCAGTGGCACTAAGTTTTGTTGAGGCAAAGTACATGGCAGCTAGTTAGGCCAGCTACAAGGCCATCTGGCTTCGCAAGCTGTTGTTTGGCCTATTTGGTCGTGAGTTGAGGCCTACAGTTATTCATTGCGATAATCAGAGTTGTATCAAACTCTCTGAGAATCCAGTGTTTCATGACAAGTCGAAACACATAGAGATCAGATACCACTTCATCAAAGATTGGGTTCAGCAAGGGGCAGTTCAGTTTCAGTATATTCCGACTGATGAGCAAGTTGTAGACATTCTCACCAAGTCCTTGCCAAGGGGCAAGCATGTCTATTTCAGGGACAAGATGGGAGTGGTGAGTAACACCCTCCTCGGTAAGAGGGAGTGTTGAGATTTGGGTACCTTGGAAAGTGGTCCCCTTGAGTTATTGAGTGTCTAACTCAAAGGGGGAAATATTTGACCCTCACCACTTTACTTTATGTTATAAAGTCAAAGTGACTTTATTTCACTTAAGTCACAAAGTGATTTTAATAACATAAAGTGACTTAGGAGACTTAAGTCATTTTGGAGATTTAATCTCCACCATTGATTGGAGTTTGGCCTAGATCTAATCTTGACCATTGGTTTCCTAGGTTAGCCTAAGTCTGAGGCTAAAGGAGGGAAAAGGGGCAAAAGGACATTCATTGTTCACTTGGAGATTAGAGTGAAGAGAGGAGAGGATAGAGAAGATTTTTGGGGTTTGGAGGAGAAGGGCGCACTCTTGAGAGGAGAGGGCGCAAGGAGGCAAGGAAGCTTGCTTACTTGAGTGTGGGCGCACTTGTGAGAGGAAAGGGTGCACTATTGGAGTAGGGGCGCATCATAGTAGGCAAGTTGGCAAGCAAGACAAGGAGGGCGCAAGGGTTAAGGAAACGGGTGCACAAGCCAAGGCAAAGGGGGTGCATCTCAAGTCTAGCAAGCACAACAAGGAAAGGGATGCATCTTCCAAGAGGGGCACAAATCCCAAGGAGGGCGCAAGTCCCAAGGAGAATGTAAATCTAATCTTGAGAGGAGCTGGTTTTTGTATCAGGTTCCTTTGTGTATTTCCCTTGTTGTTCATTTGCTTAAGATCTCCATAATAAAATTTCTCTTCCAATTGGTTTTCCCCATGGGAGTTTTTCCAGGGTCATGTTGACCAAAAATACTTGTGTAAAGATCTTGTGGTTTGCATTCTTTTATTTCAGCATTTAGGTGTAAAGATCCTAGAGGATTATTTTATGCATGTGGAAGAGCTAACTTGGTCAGCAAAACTATCCTAATTAAACCCTTCACAAAGAGGCATTAAAAGAGCATAAAATCACAAGCTTAAGGGCAGATCCAGTGGGCGGATATTTCAGACTTGGTTGCTGTCCTAAAACAGTCCTAAAACAGATTTGAAAACCTTGAAAACAGTGCCCAACAAGAGGTCAAAGATAGACCTGTTGGGCAGCCTTAGGAACTTCAAAATTCTTCAAACCAGACAGGCAGAAAGATCAAGGTGCTCAAATCAGACAATGGAGGCGAGTATACCTTGGATGCCTTCAAGGAGTTCTGTGTAGATTATGGGATTAAGAGGGAGTTGATTGTGTCATATAACCCACAACACAATGGAGTCTCGGAAGGGAAGAACAGGTCAATAGTTGGGGCAGCAAAGGCTATGTTGCATGATCAAGACTTGCCCATGTTTTTACGGGCTGAGGCGTGCAACATTGCAGTCTATCTACAGAACAAGAGTCTACATAAGGTTTTGGGGAGGATGACCCCTGAGGAGGCCTTCATGGAAAAGAAACCAGAGATTGGCCACATACGCATCTTTGGTTGCCTGGTCTACTAGCATGTTCCAACAAAGAGGAGGACCAAGCTCGAGCCTACTGCAGAGAAGGGAATCCTTGTTGGTTACAGCGAGACCTCTAAGGCCTATAGGGTCTACATTGTTGCACTCAAGAGGACAGTGGTTAGGAGGGACATGAGATTTGAGGAGGACAGGGCTTTCAAGAAGTCTTGTGGTCAGATACTAGTAGATGAGCAGAATCAAGAGCAGAGTGCTTCTAAGGAGGAGGCCAGACAGCCATTACAGGTTACAGGTCCCCAGACTTTTGTACAGGTTGAGCAGCACCACCACCAAATTGTGCAGGATGCTCCATTTACTTGGGCTGAGTCCTCTAGTAGGAGGATGCCAAAGTGGGTTGAGCGCACATTGGGAGAGGCTCAGGAGCAAGTGGATGCTCACGGGACTTCAGTCAAGATGAGCAAGGCGCCACAGAGATTTTCCAGTTATATGGCTCTCGTGAGCGAGTTAATAGAGGCCGAGCCTTCCAGTTTTCAGGAGGCATCTGAGCAGCAGGTGTGGAGAGATGCCATGATGGAGGAGTACACTTCCATCATGAAGAATGATGTGTGGGAGGTTGTGCCCCGACTTGAGGAGAAATCAGTGGTTGGCTCTAGATGGATCTATAAGATCAAACATGCTGCAGATGGTAGTGTGGATAAGTTCAAAGCCCGCTTTGTGGCTAAGGGCTTCTCACAGAAGGAAGGCATTGACTTTAGTGAGACATTTGCACCCGTGGCGAGATATTCTTCTATCAAGGTCGTGATATCCATTACAGTTGAGTTGGGTTGGCAGATCCACTAGATGGATGTCAAGACAGCGTTTCTGAATGGAGTGATAGAGGAGGAGATATACATAGAGCAGCCAGAGGGGTTTGAGGTGCATAGCAGGGTATCTCATGTTTGCAGGTTGAAGAGAGCACTATATGGACTCAAGCAGGCACCACGTGCGTGGTACAGTAGGATCGATAACTACTTGCTTGGGATGGGCCTTACCAAGAGTGAGGCCGACTCTAACCTTTACTACATCTTGGTTAAGGATGAGCCACTCATTATTGTGCTATATGTGGATGACTTATTCATGACAGGGTCAGAGAAGCTCATAGTTGATTGCAAGAGGGATCTTGCTACTGAGTTTGAGATGAAAAACTTGGGGTTGATGCATTATTTTCTTGGTTTAGAAGTGTGGTAGAAGGATGGGCAGATTTTCCTTGGACAAGGGAAATATGTTGTGGAGATCCTAAAGCGGTTTGGCATGCAAGATTGCAAGCCTATGGCAACACCCATGGTTACTAACTAGAAGAAGATAGATGCTTCCAAGTCAGAGGGAGTGGATCCCACTCTTTACAGGCAACTCATTGGCTCTCTAATGTATCTGGTTAACACTAAGCCAGATTTGTGTTTTAGATTCAACACACTCATTCAATTCATGGTTGAGCCAAAGCATGTACATTGGGTGGCTGGGAAACATGTGTTGATATATCTGCGTGGGACAGTCGAGTTTGGATTAAACTATATCCAAGGGGGTGGAGTGAAGCTCATGGGTTATTCGGATGCAGATTGGGCAAGCAGCGCTATAGACAGGAAGAGCACGTCAGGTTGTGTTT
>ML805500.1:106251-118275 GCA_009831015.1 Picea engelmannii
GGATTTGTTGAAATATTGTAACTTCGAAGAATATTCTAATTAAATTTGAGTTATTATCCTATAGATCAAATCCCCTTTTGCGGATTGATCATCGGGTCTTGTATAAGATCAAATCCCCTTTTGTGGATTGGTCAAACCATATTTATATGGTGGTATTTGTAAAGTCAGCCCCTAGTGTTTATAAAGTGGTTTTAACCACTTCTAGAAGAAGTCGACCCTACCATGTGAAGAGACATAACCCTAGCGCCTCCTCAACTAGTATTTATATGTGAGAATGGTGCCTCACTTACACACTCTCACACTTACTCATCTAGTGTGCATATCTTGAAGACAGTTGCAGTTGCAGGAGAAAGGAGAAGAGAGGCGCATGCTCAGTCTTGGTTTATTCTTGGTGTTTTGGTCTTAGTCTTGGCATTGTATTGGCAATCTATTATTGAGGAAGTTTTTGTTGGGTTGTCTCCCCCGTGAGGGTTTCCCAAGATAAAATGTTGCGTACCTTGTGATTGTGTTTCTTTCAGTGATCCTCTTTATGTTTTTGTTTTGGAAATGCATTGAATGCTCATGTAATTTGGAAAGAATCTAATAACAACAGTAAAAACTTAACATGGTATCAGAGCTTGACTGAATAGAGCACCTTTCACTGGGTATCTAAAAATGTCATTGTTGCCATACAAGGAAATTAGGGCTTTTCACTGAAGAGGAATTTTTTACCAAAAACTATCTTGGGAAGTGCACCTTGCCCTACTTTCACTGGGTATCTAAAAATGTCATTGTTGCCATACAAGAAAATTAGGGGCTTTTTACTGAAGAGGAATTTTTTACCAAAACTATCTTGGGAAGTGCGCCTTGCCCTAGCGCATCTTTTGGCAGCTTGAACGAACTTTTCCAGTGGCCAGATTCTCCGGAAAGTCAAACCCTAGTTTTGGCTGGTACCAAAAAACTAGAAAATCAGGGAACCAGAACCAATACCAGAAGTACTAGTCCAAAATTGCACAGGTCAAGTTTCAAGGGGTAAAACTTGGAATTTTCTGAAACAGTCAGCTCCAGCAAACTCACCTCAGCCCAGCGCATCTAATCCCTGGATCAGAATTCAAAAATTTGAAGTTTGAGAAATTAGGGTTTCCTCATAAAACCCTAAGTTGCAATTGCAATACCAGTTTCTTTGCACCAGTTGCAGCACCTTTGAAATTTTTAAAGGTTTGTTATTTATTACCGCCATCGTCGGATGGTGCCACTACCTGTCGACATTGTCAGAGGTATGTACTTATATATGTTTAAACTGTTAGTTTTAAAGGGTATTTGTAGGAGAAAGGATCTTTTATCTAAATAACAATCATAGATCCAGAAGGAACTCAGATCTAACACATTCAAAGGAATAATGCACCCTGGGTCCGATTATTTTGATATGCATCGATTTGTTATGACCATCATACTAACCATTGGTCAAAATTAAAGTCAAGGTATTAGATTGATTAAAGTTGAGATTATAGAGTTTATTCTCTAACTTAGATTTATGTCAAGAAAGCATATTATCTCAGTACAGAGGATAGGTTGAAGAGAATACTTGTCATCTTGAGTGAAAGAGACTAGGAAGAAAAGAAACAACACTCATTCTTGAGGACAAGACTCTAGATTCCAGGTTTGATTGATTAAGTTGATAAGATTCAAATTTGCACATGTCAAGTTTGATAACTCCCTCATTACAAGTAAACACTATAGTTGAGATAACAATCTTTAAAAAGTTTTATACTTGATAGCATGTGAGCATTATTGAGATAAATGCTTATTGTAATCACTTACCAAATATAACTAACATCTCCTCTAGGAGAAACTTCTTGTTTTGGTTCTAGGTTACCATGGAGGAATGATTGATCACAACACTAGAAGAGTGTTTCTCTCATTTCTTATTATTGTATTTCTTACCTTTTACCCTTGTTTCAGGAAGGTCACAAGTGATAGCTATAAAGGAGCTATTGTGACGATTTCTCTTGCTATTGTTTTATTATTATTATAAAGAATATTATTCTTGTCTGTTGTTTCTCCCTTGTTGTTCTTGTTCCTTCCAGGTCACAGGTGATAACCCTGAGGAAGCTATAGTGACGGTTGCAAGAGGCAACATATTAAATGAGACATGGAGCAAACTATCCAAGTTGTATACATGACCGTATACATCCATGTACCAAAGAAGATGAAGAGGAAACTACTTTGGAGATTGATTATAAGGAGCAGAAGGCTCCAAAGATGATCGACCATTAGAATAGAACTCACAGTAGACTTGGTCAATAATGAAGTCACCTTGACAGAAAGCAAAATTCGTTTGAAGTCTGACTCAGCTTTTGATATTAAGACTTGGTATTCAACACCAAGTATATCCTATAGAGACTATGAAGTCTTTGTAGACTCAGAAGAAATCAAGACTCAAAGTGAGCCTGGTCTCAGAGAGGATCAAATGGGAAAAGGAGACATCTTCCAGGACTGGCAGACAGATACCATGAGTTGAGAAGACTAGATCATAGCTTCAGAGACCTCTAGGAGACATGAAATCTCCTAGGAAGATTCCCTTGTTTCAATGACAGAGAAGGAAGCCAGTCAGAAGAACTGGGATATGGATTTTTCCTTGAGATTAGAAAGGAAGTCAGTGGTGACTTCAAAGATTGATCTAACAGATCAAGCATGTTGCAGATAACAGTATAAAGATGTACAAAGCCTGATTTGTGTCCAGAGGATTCTCCCAGCAAGAGGGAGAAGACTATGACGAGACACTTACTCTAGTAATCAAAGAAATAGTTCCAGTATTCGTGAAAACAACCAGAACAACCATGATTCCGATATAGTATGAGATTTAGGGGGAGCAGTCCCTGTATTTGAGATTGAATTACCTCCATAAAAGAGGAAAAGCTACTTTCAGTATCAGTTATTGAGCCACTCTCAGTTTCAGATGAAGTTGTTGTCATGATAGAGTAGAGGAGATACTCTCAGAATGCAGCACTTACAGTGGGAATGAAGCAGTCATTCTCAGCTTCAGAAAGAGCAGTTGCAGGTGCAAAGTCCCAATTCCAGAAGGAAAAGTTGCAGAAAACGTAGAGGACATACTCTCAGGCAGTGAGACAAATAATGCTTTGCGTAAAGCACATAGAACCAACACATGATTATGCAGATTGAGTTGCAGCTGAATAAGTGTACCAGGTTGGTACAATGTGATGTGAAAATTTGGTTTTGAAATACGGGAAAGGAAGACTCATGTCTGCAAGTTGAAGCAAACTCCAAGAGCTTGGTATGGCAGAATTGACAATTTCCTGACAAGCTTGGGATTTACCAAGAGTAAAGTTGATTCTAATCTTTACTTCAAGGTTATGAATGATGAGCTAGTTGTTTTTCTACTATATGTGGATGACTTATTCTTGACAGGAAAAGAAAAGCTCATTAGAGATTGCAAAAGGAAGCTCGTTGCAGAATTTGAGATGAAAGACCTAGGCCCGATGCATTATTTCTTAGGTCTTGAAGTTTGGCAAAGCCCAGAGAAGATCTTCCTTAACCAAGAGAAGTATGCAGTTGAAATACTGAAGAGATTTGACATGTTGGAATGCAAAGCCATGAACACACCCATGAAAACAATTTGAAGCTCCTGGTTCATACTTCGTCAGAGTTGGTTGATGCTACTCTATACAGACAGATTATTGGTTCATTGATGTATCTGACGAATACAGATATATGCTTTGTTGTGAACACCTTGAGTCAGTATCTGGTGGAGCCCAGACGTGTTCACCTTGTAGCTGCAAAACATGTGATGAAATACCTTAAGGGTACGTTGGATTATGGTCTTTGTTATACTGGAGATCATGACTTCATACTGTATGGTTATACTGATTCAGATTGGGCTGGAAGTGCTTAAGACATGAAGAGCACTTCAGGATGTTGTTTCAGTTTGGGGTCAGCCATGACTTCATGGCAAAACATGAAGCAATCCAGTATTTCTCTCAGTACGGCAAAAGCGAAGTACATTGCAGCATGTTCCACCAGTTGTGAAGCCATATGGCTTCAGAAGTTGTTGACAGGTCTGTTCGATCTGGAGATAGAAGCCATCGTGATTCTATGTGATAACCAGAGTTGTATAAAGATGATGAAGAACCCAGTGTTCCATGATAAGTCGAAACACATAGAGATCCGATATCACGACATTCATGATATGGTGCAAAGGGGAGTTGTAAAGCTCCAATATGTTGGCACAGATGAGCAGGTTGCAGATTGTTGACCAAGCCTCTGTCTCGTGTGAAGTTTGAGTACTTCCGAGACAAGCTTGGTGTTGTCCGAAAGGACCTCCCTCGAAAGGGGGAGTGATGTTGATGATACCATGGTATCCTGACCAACAACGGGTAGCTCCGTTGGGATTTTATATCCTAGGGGATTGATCATCCGTGGGAAGATCCCGAAGGTCCGATAAGAACGGTCTGTCAAAGTACCTGTGCATGTATATGCCAATTGTGGTCAGTAGTGGTAGCTCTGTTAGGATTTTATATCCTAGGGAATCTTATGATTCTTGGGCAAATCCCGAAGGTCCGGTAAGGACGGTCTATCAGAGTACCACACAGTAGCTTGTTAGAATTTTATATCCTAGAGAATCTTATGATTCCTGGGCAGATCCTGAAGGTCCAGTAAGAACGATCTGTCAGACTACCACAAATGTTGTTGTTGATACACCTGCCTCGTTCTGTTGCCACATGTTGATGATGTTGTTTTAGCTTCGTGTTGTTAATGATGATGTTGTTCCAGCTTTGTGTTGTTGATGATGTTGTTCTAGCCTCGTGCTATTGATGATGTTGTTCTAGCTTCATGCTATTGATGTTGATGTTTCAGCTTGATGATGATGATGTTACTTCAGCTCCATGTTGTAAACAATGATGATATTGATGATCAGAAAACCTTCCGATGATTTATAGATATGTCAGTCAATGTTCCAGATGTTGATGATGATGTTGCCCTCTCCTTCTCTTGATGATGTTGTATTAGGTCATGTCAATAGAATACCCTTCTCGTTAAGGGGGAGTTTTGAAATATTGTAACTTCGAAGAATATTCTAATTAAATTTGAGTTATTATCCTATAGATCAAATCCCCTTGTGCGGATTGATCATGTTAGGTCTTGTATAAGATCAAATCCCCTTTTGTGGATTGGTCAAACCATATTTATATGGTGGTATTTGTAAAGTCGGCCCCTAATGTTTATAAAGTGGTTTTAACCGCTTCTAGAAGAAATCGGCCATATCATGTGAAGAGACATAACCCTAGCGCCTCCTCAACTAGTATTAATATGTGAGGATGGTTCCTCACTTATACACTCTCACACTCACTCATCTAGTGCGCATATCTTGAAGACAGTTGCAGTTGCAGGAGGAAGGAAAAGAGAGGCGCATGCTCAGTCTTGGTTTATTCTTGGTATTTTGGTCTTAGTCTTGGCATTGTATTGGCAATCTATTATTGAGGAAGTTTTTGTTGGGTTTTCTCCCCCATGAGGGTTTCCCAGGATAAAATGTTGTGTACCTTGTGATTGTGTTTCCTTCAGTGATCCTCTTTATGTTGTTGTTTTGGAAATGCATTGAATGCTCATGTAATTTGGAAAGAATCTAATAACAACAGTAAAAACTTAACAGGATTGTGTGTAGAAGGGAAGCGTGAGGCTACAGTTTGTGCCAACCGGTGAGCAAATAGCAAACATACTCACAAAGCTTTTGGTGAACGGCAAATTTGTTTTCTTCAGAGACAAGTTGGGGGTTGTGCAGAACACCTTCCTCTCTAAGAGGGAGTGTTAAAATTGTAGCGAAGAGGTGTATACCTATGTTCTTGTGTCCTAGAGCATAAGGGAGACATTAAACACCCAAGTGGACTCTTTATTAATCTTGCCTAAGTTTAACTTAGGAAAGTATGATAAGTTATTCTATAATTTGTCACTGACTTTATTGGCCTATTTTTTCTAAGGTTTCCTTGGAAAATAATTTAAGTTGTTAGTTAAATGTTATGATCCTAGTGAAGAGATAAGATCAAATGTGGATCATTGATCTCTTTAGAAGGATATAGAGAAAGGTCAATTCAAGAATCTAAAGTGAGGGTGAGTGCATAAGCTATTGTAATTTATTGTGATCATCTTTGAAGGGTGATTGAGAGAGAAAGGAGGGGGCATAAGGGTTTACCCAAGAAGCCGATTTTTCTGCAGATTTGTGAGAGCAGGGCAACGACTTAGAAGGGGCACGTTTGCAATTCAAAGATCTACTTTTATTGGGCCGATTCACCTAGGCATAAGCAGGGGCCGTGAGAGCTGGAGTTGCGTCATACAGGGGTCGTACAAGATCGATCTTTATAGCAGAAGTGTGTTGGATTGTAGCCGGCAGTACAGAGGTCAGGAGAGACGCTTTGAGAAGGTTTCTAAAGGTTGAAACATTCCATATCTGCTGTAAGATAAATTTATGAGTTGTATCTTGTATTATTGTTGTTGATATTTGCTCAAGAAAAGAAGAATAAAGCCCTCCTTTGTTGGTTTTCCCCGTAGTTGGGGTTTCTAGGGTATATCTTGTGTCTTGTTGTGTTTGGCTATTTATTTTTCCGCTATGCATTGAATATATATTCAACTATGTAATCATAGTATAGATCTGAATTTTATTCCTGCAGTAAGATTTAAATTTTTTGTGTTAAAATCTACTGAACTAGATTACCTCTTTGTTGGGTATCAAAAATTTTACATGTCTCGCAAAAGGGATTAAGGAAAGATCTAAATTGAGTGCCATTATCCCCAAAGCAATGTAGACGACAGAAGTCGCAATGGGATGAGGATAAATCCTTGTAGCTTCTCGAATGCAAAAGAATGTGTTTATACTGTCGACAGATATGCATGAACCAGCTGGCAAAGGGGACAAGATTGATTAAACGAACCATAAAATTCTTCTCTTCAGATCCCACAGAATCAAGTTAACATAAATATCTACTATCACAAGTTATTGAGGAGTCGGAGCTAAAATGGCAGCATAGCTCAAATTGATATGTAAGTCATTCTCACTAGTCTCACAACATCAACTTTTGTTGAGGCCAAAGCCTCTTTTGAAACAAATAGCAGAGAAACGTTTCAGGGGGGGATCAATATACAATGTTAGGAAGCTATCCAGCAGGCTCAATGATCTAGGTGGACATCGGTGGCCGCCCACCTATTCCATTGGCTCAAAATACAGTGTCCATCTTGGTAGTTTTTCTACGGTTTTTTGGGTTCCAAACTTCCGGGGTCATTTTGAGGCCTTAAACGACATTTTTTTGGCTCGGCAATGCTTCACATGAAGCCAAAAGCAAATTTTAGATCGAACGGAATGTGTACTCCTCGGCTAGACCTTTTTGACGAGGTATCGAGGGCCCCAAACGGAGATCATATGCAAAAGTTGTGCCCCCGAGAAGTTGACGTCTCAATTACCCCCCATCGGGGCCCACAAACATTTTGGTGTTTCTCAGAGGAGGGTTTTAGAGGTTTAAGGTTTTCTTATTTATGCTTTATGATAAAAAGGCCTTTAGAAACTCATTGTAATCATCTTCTTGCGAATGCGCATAGCCGTCACATCTCTTCTTAGAGATAAGCTACCACCATTCTAGTGGGTTCATTAATGTCTACATATTTTATTCTTTAATAGAAATTGAGTATTATTGTATCTCTTTGTTCCTGTCCTATTTTTGGGTTTCATTTCGTTCCCTCATAAATCCAGATCACCACTCAAAATGCGTCACAGAGACTTGGGCAGTTTTGTAAAAGATCTCCAGCGCCTTGGGATTCAGGTCAGCTCGTTGTACTTGGTTGTTTGCAATGTTTTGTCCTGTAAATTTTTACACAGCCTTTCATAATATTTTCGGAAACTATAGTATGGCATACTGACTAGGAGAGTGGGAAGTTAGTATAGAACTGAATATATTGGTTTCGGTGGATTGTGGTATACACAGTTTGATCTATACAGAGGGAGGTATCCATTGTATATCCGGCCTTTCTAATCTTCTAAGCATCGGACTGGGAATTCTTTTCAGTTCACTGTAATTCAACACAATCTTCCAAAAAAAAAGAGAGAGAAAGAAATTGAAAGACGATGCTCACCTTGACATTGAATCCGAT
Organism: Picea engelmannii; assembly: GCA_009831015.1. NCBI lineage: Eukaryota > Viridiplantae > Streptophyta > Pinopsida > Pinales > Pinaceae > Picea > Picea engelmannii. The sequence continues at coordinate 114,382 of ML805500.1, forward strand.
TAGGCAAGCCCTGTCCAGCGGCCGGTCCCAAGACAATGTAATCAAATTTTTTCCTTCCCACTCCCACGCTTCCATCCCCCTTTGGCTTGGAATTCTGTAGCCGAGACAACTGAAAACCTGCGAGGCATCCATTCATATATGAATACATACTGGATGAAATCGAATTGTTAAGACGGTAGTGTGTGGAGGCGCGTACATAGATACATAAATCCACACCTGAAAAGATAAAGGGCAGTATGAGGATGAAAGGCAAAAATCTGATGAAACGCCATTTCCCTGAGCTTGCCATTCAACCTGGCTCAGAGAAACACATCAAATCTCTTATGCCAACAGTGGGCGCAATAGTGTGGACATGAAAAATACTCGAGGCCGAGCCTTGGCTTGCGTCGGTTGCAAACCCCGCGAACGAGACAATCCAAGAATTTATGCATTTCTCCTCCACTGTCGTTTTAAGTGTATTATATTTTTAATTTAGTGGGGACGGTTTCTACCTTGGATTTCTCTTTTAAAAAGTGTTTGCTCATGGAGTTGGTTTCTCCTCAAAGAGAGACTTTGAATTAAATTAATTTAAATAAATATTAATATTTTTGCGAAGGTTTTTTAATCGGTACACTTTTAAGCTCTATATGCACCAATGTGTACATTAACAATAAAGCATCGGTGCATCAATCCTCAAAATGACTGCCATATTTTATAATAAAAATTATATGCGTCAAATAAAGCACATTGGTATTGTTGAACATTACGCAGTGATGTGCTTCACACTCGTCAGGCGCATCGTAGTAGGGTAACTACCAAATTGATTTTCATTGTTACAGTGTATCTCGTGCTTCCAAACTCTCAAGCAAGCACCGGTGTTCACTGTCCTTCCAAAGATGCCATGTTTTCGGTGCTCTACGTCGACTTGAATAGCTCCACTGGTAAATTCCACGCATTTCCAAATTTTGGAAATTACCATGAATTTTCATTTCCTCTCGACAGTGAAACCATGCCTCCTCGGGACATAAGGTGTCAGGTAAATTGTTTATTACCTTCATATTTGCATTTACATCCAATCAAAATTTGAATTTAGCTTGAAATTTGGCATTTTTTTCAATTTTTTTTCCAATTCCACGCAGTGCACTTGAATGCTTCAGCTCGCCCCAAAGTGGTGTGTATTGTGTTAAATTCACAGTGAGCAACGTCGTTGGTGCATCTCATATATATGTAGGCATCGGTGTCGTTCAAGCAAGAGCACTGTGATAAATTATAAAAACAAAGTGGTACGTCCTTCAGAATGCCCCGCAACCAACGCATAATTAGCTTTGACCCGCACCGGTACATTTCACTTAATCCATTGCATCGCTAACTTAGCGATTTATAAAATTTAACATAGCGGTGTAACCATTTTAACCAAATGCACTAGTGTGTACATGAACAATAAAGCATCGGTGTGTCGATGTTCAAAAGAACCACCATACTTTATAATAAAAATTACACGCACCGAATAAAGCACACCGGTGTGGTTGAACATTACGCATCGATGTGTCTCACTGTCATCAGGTGCACCGTTGTAGGGTAAATTAAAAAAATTTACCAAACTGGTTTTCATTGTTATAGTGCATCACGTGCTTCCAAACTCTGAAGCAAGCATCGGTGCTCACCATCCTTCCAAATAGACCTTATTTATGGTGCTCTACACCAACTTGGATAGCTCCATTGGTAGATTCCACACATTTCCAAATTTTGGAAATTACCATGAATTTTAATTTCCTCTCAACAGTGCAACCATGCCTCCTCGGGACATAAGAAGTCAGGTAAACTGTTTATTACCTTCCTATTTGCATTTTCATCTAATCAAAATTTGAATTTCGCTTGAAGTTTGGCATTTTTTTCCAAATTCGTGCAGTGTGCCTAAATGCTTATACTCGCCTCAAAGTGATGTGTATCGTGTTAAATTCACAGTGAGCATTGCCATCAATGTGTCTCATATATATGTACACACCAGTGTCGTTCAAGCAAGAGCATCATGATAAATTATAAAAACAAAGCAGTGTGTCCTTTGAAACACCTTGCAACTGGTGCATAATTGGCTTTGACCCGCACTAATACATTTCACTTAATTAACGACACCGCTAACTTAATGATTTCTAAAATTTGATGTAGCGGTGCAATCATTTTAACCAAATGCATTGGTATTGTTTACATAACCACACCAGGACATATATTGTCTGACTTGGCATAGTGAAGCATCTCATTGGATGTCTTGTTCCCGATGCTCTATCAATTACAACGCACTGCGAAACAAAACATCGATGCTCCACTGTCACGGTGGCACCAATACATTAATAGTAACACATTGCACCGCTTCAGCTACGATAATGCAATTTAACCTAGCGGTGCCCATCAGTCCAACAAATGCAGTGGTGTTGTAAAGACAACGACATTGAGATAAATTTTTAATAATCAATTAGAGCAGTGTGACTTATTAGATGCACTATTGCAATCCATGGTGATGCAAAAATAATCATGGCGCACTAGTGCGTAAATGCTAAACATACACATTGCAATATGTTTTGAAAAATAAACATCGTGGTTCGTCTTTTGTAAGTCCTTGTTCACGGTGCATTAGACTTTACCAATCAAATCGCTAGGCGGAGGGGGTCCCTTGTCCCATAAACAATGGGGTCTCATACACCAATTTAGTGTCTGGCTTGGTCGTGACCATAAAAATAGATTATTATTATTATTATTATACAACGCACTGTTAGAAATCATGTCTGTGCTCTGGCAAAACCGGTGCACTGGTTCTTTCAGTTTAACAAAGGGCATCGTCAATTGTGTGCGCCATAAAAGTTAGTGTTGCGGTGCATTTTTGTGAATGAAATAAATCGGTGCGGTTAAAAGCACTAAACCAACACGGTTAAAAGCATTGAGTTGATGTGGAGCATCCTATGGGATGCACCACACAAATACTTAGTGGTGCGATAAGAAACATGGCATTGGTGCGTATTAGTAACAACATTGTCATCGTTGGAGAGTATGTTCTGTTTTCAGCGCACCAGTTACTTTTTAAGATATTTTCGCCAAAAAAAAATCATTTTAAATTTTTTTAAATACATGTCATTTATATATGTATTTGTTTTATAATTTTGATGTATTTTACCTATATATATGTGCCTAACAACATTTTTATGTGAATCAAAGACGACAATGATGAGAGGAGGAGGAGGGGGAGCAATAGCAGCATGTCGAGATGCACACATTTGTGTGTGAGTGGGAGGCTAGGGGGAGGAAGAGGGATTTGTTTCCTTGCCCTCTTTCACAACCGACATAGAACCTTTTGATGGATGTTGCCCTCCTGAAGTTTTATCAAGAGGGCACATCCCTTAGGGGGGACTCTTTGTTGTTACAACAGTTGATCTATTGTTGGGATCATGGGCAACAAGGGTTCAAGGTCGGTCTCAATCTATGGTATCATACCACAAAAGAGGATGTCCATTATATCACTCAGTTGTCTAGGAGGGGGGAGTATTTTCCCCATTTCCCTATGTTTCCACCTCGTGTTGCAGGAGAGACCCAACTGGCATATGTGCAGAGATATGTCAGTATGCATGTTCATTCATCTTCAGAGTTCTAGGTTCGTAGTGGTCAATTGTAGATAAGTTAATTTGATAGAGAGGACGTTAGTGCCTATGTCTTGTTCTCTCGATACCATCACAATATAGTTATGATGGGCAACGCATTAGTTGCTCTATGTTGTATTGTGTAGATAGTTTATTGCAAGGGCCTCAATTGATTAGGTGGTAGAAGATTTTTTTTAGATAGTTTTGACGTGCATTAGATCATTGTCATTTTGTTTTACATGGGACAAGATTCTTCCCATTTGCGTCAGAGTTATTTACACTATTTTTT
>ML805500.1:119085-176398 GCA_009831015.1 Picea engelmannii
GTAATTATGAATGTTCCAATGAATGGTCTATGTTGCAATCTGCATTATAATGGTGTTGTATAATTGAGTTTATCAATTAATCAAGGGATAAGAGACACAAAATATTGTACATAGGGTATATAAGTATCAATGAACATGTTCATGACTTCGCATCCCCTCATCTCTTCAAAAACTTGGTTCTTGCAGTCCCAGTAGATACCTCGGGTGAGACTTCACTTGCATGCAGGTGATGTCGAAAGGGCCGGTGTCTGAAGGGTTTCGTTGGTTAGATAATTTGAACCTAGGTTCTTACACCTACATGCCAACAATGCATGTATGTGCATGTGGGGGCAATTGATGCCCAAGAGGGGACAGTATGAGTTTCCCATTTCTTCGGTCAGTAGGGAGATTTATGATTTATTAGCTAACGAGGACAATCTTATCCTCGATATTGCAGAGTACCCATATGCGGGGATGGATTGGAGAGGATGTCCAAACATCCAATTTACAACAAACAAGCCACAAGAGGAGAGAGGAAATATTATGGTTATTTTTGGTAAATCTATTTGCATATTTTTATGTCTTATTTAATGCACATGTAATTTATTGCAACATTTTGTTTTAATTATCTTATTATTATTATCTATTGTTTTACAGATATTGACACATATGTTGGGGATGAACCTCCCCAACATAAGGATGAGGTAATGAAGGAGACAGAGGACTAGTCTCCAGTAGAGAGATGCCACATGCCACACAGGCTAGATCGAAAAGTCTGGCTATCAACCATGTCACGTCATGACTAGTCACGAAGTGGTACCCGCACCAATTAGAAACATATTATAGGTACATTATATCTTTATGATATGGAGGAGTTTTCCTCGTGACATGACATTGGTGAGGCGTCATATTGTTGGTGCCATCAACCTCATCAAGATGTTGAGGGGTGTTTCTCACGATCCCACTACATCTAGCTTGTCAACGGACCCATCCACATCCTCTACTCCACCACATGGTCCTACTCCTCCTCTTGATTTTTTTGCACATGATTCAATTGCACCATCTACCGATCCTCTTGCTTCCCCTCCACATGTGTCTGAACCTACATCCACATCTAATCCTCCTCCTCATCCTCCCACTCCACATGTATATGAACCTACATCCATGTTTGATCCTCCTCCTCCTCCTCCTCCCGTTGTTACTTCCCCTCCAAATGTGCCTGAACCCACATCCACGTCCGATCCTCCTCCTCCTCCTCCACACATGTCACCATATTCTATTGATCCTCCTTATCTTCCTCCACTTGTGTCACCACCCACTGATCCTTGTCTTTTTGCTAGTCTACATCTGTCATCATCCCACTATCCCCCTCCTCCTCTTCCTCCACATGTGTCACAAGCTTTTGATGCTTTGGACACTATGTTCACATCGAGTATTGTTGCACATCTTCATGATATTGATAGAGAAACATTTGATAGTGCACTTTTGTCAACATTTATTTGTGAAATAGTTGTTCTTGATAGAGGCTCTACCTCTGGTAGCAGAGATATTGATGCACCTGGCTCTAGTGGTGGACCTAGCTAGTAATGGTATTGATTGACATGTATATTGATCGTTTTATATTTGATTGAGATCTATATATGACATATTTATTGTAGATTTTGTTGAGATGTATGTTTGACATGTATATTCATATGTATATCGTTCGTGTATATTATGTTTTTCATATAATGTTGTGGTTGTTGTTGTCTGATTTATAAAATGTACTATGAATATGCTAATGATGAACATTGTTAATGATTTCTCTATTTTCAAGTGAAAATTGATATGTATCACTCATTTAAATTTACAATTTCCATATAATGTTTAACTTCACTTTTATGAAAGCATTTAATTTGGATTGTGATTGCAAAAAGTTATAACCATTAATGTCATATAATGTTTAATTGTTCTTCAAGGTGAATTGTTTGTTGTCCAACAAGATACAATATGTTGATTAAATGTGTTTAGAAAAAAAAAACTCAAATATAATGAGTCAAGTGATTATGATTTGATTTGTTATGTCTTTTTCATATATTAGAACAAGGTTGCGTGGCAGCGCAGTCCCTGCCAACGAGGTTAGAAAACAAATTGTGGAAAATGGGGTTGAAGTGTAAATGAAACGAAGTGTTTGGTGCAAAATGATATCAGGGAAATGTTGTGTGCAACATGTATATCACGGAAGATGGGGCAAAAGTAAATGATGATTGGCAGGCAGAGCACCATCTAATTTTTCAAAGTATATAGCAAACCTATTTTTTTTTAAAGTATATAAGAAAGTAAAAAATTTGTTGATAGTGCAAGATTAAATTTGGAAATTTAAATGCATTTTCCATGTGGACTGGTGAAAGATAAAAATATATGGTGACATAAAATTAATAGGAGATAAGAAATATAAAAATTTAAGTGCATTTGTGAACATGGGGTATAAGTAACTGACGCTTGCATTGTTGAACACCATTTATTTTGAAATATATAAAAAAAGAAAAGTTTGTAACATATAAAAGAGTAAATGCATTTGTCATTCAGGCTGCTGAAGGATAAGAATAAAAGTCTAACATATTAAAAAATAAATGCATTTGTTATACGGAGTGCTGAAAGATAAGAATAGAGTTTGTAACATATAAAAATTTAGATGCATTTTTATTTGAAATATGTCAAAAACTAAAAGTTTGTTACATACTACTGCAAATTTTGAAATATACAAAAAAAATAAAGTATGTTACATATAAACCGGAATTTCAATGCGTTTGTCATCTAGATTGGGATTGGGGCTCCCGCAAACCATTAGAGAAAAATGTACAAGAAACGGGATTGTGAAAAGAAGATAGAGTGCAATAGCTACAAAAGAAAATAAATGGAAAGGTATAAGTGTTTGCCTATACATCTTTATTTAAGAAAGTGGAATAACTTGGTTGAGAAACAAAGAAAGGTGTGATGAGTAAACTTACAGTGAGGGTACATATGAGCGCTTTGGCTATTTGCTTACGGCTGTCGTTTCATTGATGTCGGCGAAAATTGTGGTTTCAAGGATGTTCTCCACGACTGCTGGAATGCTGGCAACTGCCTGTTGTCTTTCGTTGGCGGCCTGTTTCAATTGTCTTTCGAGCCATTCTTCAATGCAGCCTCTCATTGGGGCGACGTTGATCTCATTCCGGATTTTGATGTTGAAAAGATCGTTTTCTAATTTCTGGAAGTCGATAGAAAGATTAGAGAGAGCCTAATGAATTTCCTCATTATGTGTTGCATATTTGACTAGCCAATCATGGACGTGAGCTTGATCAAATTGAAGGATGTTGTAAAACTTTTCCAGAGACAAGGTCTTCAACATAGCAACTTGTTTATCGAATTCTTGTTTGGTTAAGGGCAAGGAGTTTGTGATTAAGAGGGGGTCTTGGAAGTCGTTGGTTTTCCCGGCTAAGTCTATATTTGACAGCTTTGTGAATAAATTATCTTTCTTTGATATGGCTTGTTCACATGACTGAACAATGAGACACGGGTTCTTTACTTTTTCTTTCCAACATGCATTCAATTGGCCAATCTTTATTTAAGGTAAATGGAAAGGTATAAGTTTTTGCCTATACATCTTTATTTAAGAAAGTGGAATAACTTGGTTGAGAAACAAATAAAGGTGCGATGAGTAAACTTACAGTGAGGGTACATATGAGCACTTTGGCTATTTGCTTACGGTTGTCATTTCATTGATGTCAACGACAACTACGGTTTCAAGGATGTTCTCCACGGCTACTGGAATGCTGGCAACTGCCTGTTGTCTTTCGTTGGCGACCTATTTCAATTGTCTTTCGAGCCATTCTTCAATGTAGCCTCTCATTGGGACGACGTTGATCTCATTCCAGATTTTGATGTTGAAAATATCATTTTCTAATTCCTGGAAGTCGATAGAAAGATTAGAGAGAGCCTGATGAATTTCCTCATTCTGTGCTACATATTTGACTAGCCAGTCATGGACGTGAGCTTGATCAAATTGAAGGATGTTGTAAAACTTTTCCAGAGATAAGGTCTTCAACATAGCAACCTATTTATCGAATTCTTGTCTGGTTAAGGGCAAGGAGTTTGCGATTAAGAGGGGGTCTTGGAAGTCGTTGGTTTTCCCGGCTAAGTCTATATTTGACAGCTTTGTGAATAATTTATCTTTATTTGATATGGCTTGTTCACATGACTAAACAATGAGACATAGGTTCTTTACTTTTTCTTTCCAACATGCATTCAATTGGCCGATCTGGTTTTTGGATGGAAGATCTTATTCTCTTCTTTTTGTTTGTCATATTGTTGACAATCTTGCCAAAAGGGATGATTGTTTTTAAAAATATTTTTTCTTCATCTTTTAGTTCAGCTTGCAAAAGCTCGAGCAAGCTATGTGCCCTGGTTCTAAGGGAAGCGATGGTTTGTGATCTTTTCCACGCATCGATAACCAGTTCCATTCTTTTTTTGATATTGTTTTCCACATATCCTTTACAGGATGCCAGCAGGGTGGAGGATGTTTTTACATTGGGTGCAGGGCTTCCATGCATGGTTATTGCCAAAGGATCGACAAGCAATGGCATAGGAATGAAAGTGTCTTCCAATTCCTTGACTCGGTCCTTCAGTTTGGCATTCTGGGTCTCGATGCGTCCAATAGAGTCATGAAGTGTTTCTCCGGTGGCGGTGTGAAGTTGATAGATTTGGGACGGTCGCATGTTGGCAACGTCAACCTCTGAACGAGATTTGCCTTCGATATTTTTAACATTTTTTTTCTCAAATATCAATTTTTTGTTCCGTCTATCAAAAACAGCGCTCTGGAACACAAAGGATTCATCTTCGTCAAAATTTTGGGTAATGGATATGTCCATTGGATGGCTATGGTGGATGGCGTCTTCGGGCTGATCAAGGAAGGGGAACATGGCATCCGGATCAGTGTCAACTTCCATGTTTTGGCTTTGAATTTTTGGCTCTTCCACCTGCCCTACATTTTTTTTTCTTTACTGTAAGCTTGTGAGAACTATCAATTTTAGAGTGAGGAGGGTTGTTATCTTCTCCTCTATTTGAAGAATTATGGGTTTCTTTGTTTTTGTGATGGGCCGTTGGAGCGATGCTCTGGGATGTCGTAGTTTTTGGAGTGGTATTTGCGGATTGAACACTCTTGTCACTGGGGCCTTTCCCCTATTGCGTGTACAATTTAGTGCAACTTTGCACTGTCTCTACGTCGTCAGCATCAGAGGCACGTCTGTCACTGTCTTTGTTTCTGGACAAGTGTTTATTTACAAAACAATCCCCGAGGCCAAGTGATTGTAAATGTTGTCTAAAAATATCATAGGGGTCGAATCCTCTTATGTCTTCAGCATATCTGAGGTTGGAGATGCTAAAATGTGCTGTGAAATTGTCAATTTTGTTGACGTTTTTCAACATGAACTCCCCTGTTTTCCAAGGCAGAGGAATGAACTATTTTTTTTTCTTTCTTTGGAACAGATGGAACTAGTAGTTGTATTGACGTGCTACTTCTACAATAAAAATTATGTTCGTAATGTGACATGGAAGGAGAGTAGGTTGTTCCGTGGAGCCAAAAATTCTTATGACAGTGTAATTATCCAAATGTTGGAGTGTCCCCTTTTTGTCCAAAAAACTAGTTGCCTGTTCAAATATGCAGGGAGCATCTTCTCCTAACAACGAAACTTTGAAACATACAAGAAGCCATTAAAAACCTCATAAAAACAGTGGGAAGCCTTGTGCTTCCACAAGGCCTGGTACCAGAACGTTACTAGGTGGAAATCGTAGTTGACATTCTTGGACAGAGACAGTTGCGGAAATTGACAAGAATGTGCTATTGCAAAAACTAAATAGGATGACATATACAATTTCTTTCCCCTTTTGTAGCTTGACAATTGGGAAGAGATTTCATAGGAAATTAACATGCCCCAATAAAAAATGGCTTGTTCGTTGACTGTGAAATACAAAATATAAAGAGCCATGCAGGAAACAGTACTTGTGGACTCCTGTCCCATTATTCTTATAAACAGCCAAGCAATTTCACGAAATGGATTTTTAAATGAACTAACCTGCATGCTTGTAATATTTTCAAGAGCTAGATTCGGGTTTTCCAAAAAAAGGGGCAAGAGGTCCAATCTGTTATTATGCTTTGCTTGGAACTGTTTGCAATCTTCTCCTTTGAACGTCAATGTTGGCTCGGGCAATTTCAACATCTGGTGGAAGACCTGAGGTGACAAAGAAACAAAAGAGCGGTCGTGCAGTTGAATAATTCGTTTCTCTGCAATAAATTTATCGGCACACCAAGAGACCAGGTCCTTACAGTCAAAAACCTCAGGGACACAGCCTGCATGAGCAATCCCGGAGGTCCAAAATACTTGGTTCTCTGCGACAGAGGTTGAGTAATAAGAAAATGCCCTAGACCAGTGGAAGTTCTGGTTCTCACACTCGAAAATGTTCACTGTATCTCCAGAGAACTAGTGTCGAGCTAATGCCATAGGTTTATGAGAAGGTTTCTTTGGTGCAGATGATGGTTTAAATGAACAGTTAGAGCAAATAATGTAACTTTTTGCTAAATCTTGGTTAAATGCTTATGAATGGGAAAGCTCCTCGAGACTTTCGTTGATTAATGACAATCTGTATTGGTGGTGCATGATGAACTGTTAGCAGTAAAGTTTATTTATTGCATATTTAGAAATGCGAAGGTGGCTGGTACGACGAAGAGAAATTAAGGAATGGAGGTTTCGTGAACGTGCGAAGGCCACACGGTGTGAACGAGATTTCATGATTTTGAAATGAACACTCAAAAGGGATAATATAATCCCCCCACAAATTTTGGTTTAATGCGCATGAATATGAGATTTCCTCGAGCCTTTCGCCCATCAATGACAATATATACGGTTTCTGCATGATGACCTGTTAGAATTAAATGCCAGTAATTCCATATTTAGAAACAAGATATGTATATGTGTGTGTGTATATATATATATATATAACTTTTTATTTTATTTTATTGTAGACAAGTGCGAAGGTGACGGAGATGGCGGAGAGCAAGGAAAGAATGACAAGCTCTGAAAAGCGGTGGGACGAGAGTCAAAAAAGGGTTACGGGGATAGTCAGGACAACTGAGTGTTGCACGATGAAATTTCATGTTTCAGAATTTTTGAGTGCAAAATGTGTAAAACGGAAGAGATCATGATGGGATAGTTCAGTGACCGGTTTGTATATTTGCGGAATTCTGACAAAGTTGTTAAGTATGGAATAGGGAAATTGCTAATTACATGCGTAGCAATAACATCTTATATATAATTGGCAACTGTTAATTGCAAAGGGGCGCAGACATAAGAAACAACGACTACGAACTGAATATTTCTTCAACCCGCCAAATTGACGATTCCCCAAAGAAATTTGAACAAATGGCGAAGTATGGAAAGCGGATAGACGGGCTTCAAAATGGGGTGACAATAGTTCCACTAAATATGCGAGGACCAGATGGTTAAATTGTATTTCTCGAAAGTTTTCAGTGCAAAAATGTGCACCATGGAAAAGGGCATGATAGGTGGACTGTAATACGGAAAAGGGTATGATCTAAGAACGGTTGCAAATTTGTATATCTGTCAATTTGTATATAGTGGAGCTACGAATGCTATTTGGAGGTCATGGAAAAGTAGAAGTGCAATGTTGACCTAACCAACGCGCAAGTCCGCCTGTCAATTTGTATATGGCGGAACTCTGGGTGCCAATTGTGGGACAGGGAAAAATAGAGGGTCAATATAAAGAAACGAGAAGCGGTCGTAGGAAACGCATGATTCCGCGAAGCTGCGGAGCAACGCATTGTCGAGAAAAAAACGATTAAGTAACTAGGAAGAGAAACTAGAGGGAATAAAAGAGTAGGAAAATAGAAAGGTGGAAGACAGTTTTCGTAAGCGCGAATTGGTTTCAAAGAAGCCCCATTGTTGCAAAACCATGATCTACTAGTTCTCAGCAAATGCGTTGCTGAAGATTACATTTTATTGCAACGTGCACGTGCAGCTATGTTCTTGATACATTATTCAATGACTGTAACATATCAACTAAACTAGTAAACTTCCTTTTGTACTAATTGCCAGCAAACGCTTTGTTGAAGATTAGATTTTATTGGAACATGTGGGTGTAATTGTGTTCTTGATACATTCTTCCATCAATGCAACATATTAACTCAAGTATTAAACTTCTTGCATTATGGGTTGTTAGCATTAAAACTTAATAATTGCATGTCTAGAAACAAGAATAACGATTTTGTTGCAACATTGTACATTGGTATTAGTAAACACAAGATGGAAGAAGTATGAGAGCATCGAACCATGCCAATTAGAACATGCGTTAAACCTAGAAAAGAGGCAACAATGAAGATTCCAAGGCAAAAAAAAAATAATAGCAAATCCATTTAAAAAAATAAGAAAAACACCGAGTATTGTACATCAATGCTTAGAAATTGGACCTAGTTCTTCGGGCCAAAACATTAAAGGTATCTGTGACAAACACAGGCACGAGTTCTGTAGTATGCAAGATCCTTGGAGTTTTCTCCTCGATGAATCATCCTTTGCTGAAATTGATATTTCTCATAATCTTTCCCTGAGGAAGAAGACGAAAATGGTTGCAGGGCAAGTGGAATAGCCCTTAATTGAGACCGCCTCTGCATAGTCGAAAAAAATTCAGTAGCACAGCTTGCACGTGCAATTCCAGAGGCCCAAATTAGTCCATTATGGGTAGAAGGAGATAACTAGTAGGAAAATGCATTGTAGCAGCGACAGTTTTGGACCTAATGCCCAAAAATGTTAAATGATATTTTTTTGGCTTGAAATATATCTCTGGGAGCATCAACATATGATTTCTTTACAATGAAAAACTTATGCCTAGAACATACTAATTTGGAACTCTGGAATTCCTACTTTCGTGGTGCAAACTGGTTGTTGCATTCATGACTGCGATCACCGAGTTGGGAAGGTCCGTTCATTATGGTTGATTTCAATTTGGGCCCAGGAGTGGGAATATTCTTTGCATTACCATCATTCATTGTTGTATCATCGTCCATCAAATCATCTTCTTCCGGCTCAAAATTTATGGCATCAACTTCTGCGACAACCATGACTGCAACTTGGCAGGTTCTCTGAGCAGCCAGGGTTGCCATGGAATTTTTTGGCTTGAAATATATCTCTCGGTGTAGCAAGGGACCATCTCATTTTTTGCTCGTGGACGGAGGGAGATGAATAGTAAGAATATGCCCTAGAATAGTGGAACCTTTGGCCATTATGCCCCAATGTGTTTACTGTGTGGAGAGAACTGCTGCCACAAGTTATTAAGAATTTATGTTTGCTCGAGATGATGTTTGAAATAAAAATCGGGGAGAGATAATATAACCCTCCACAAATTATGGTTTAATGCGTATTAATGGAATATCTCCTCAAGCCTTTCGCTAATCAATGACAATTTCCAGGGTTCGTGCGGAATGAGTTGTGACCATCGCAGCTCACTAATTGCACAATTAGAAAAAAGTGCAAAGGTGGCGGTGACGGCGAAAAGAGATTAAGAATCAGAAATTTCTTAAAAGCACCAACCCGTTGGCGCACAAAAAAAAAAGATTGGGTCGCCTTTGAAATGAATACTTGGAAAGGATAACATGCTTCTGCGCAAATCTTAGTTTAATTCATAGTAATGACAAATATTCTCCGGATTTCTGGACATTAATGACAACTTTAACAGTTGTTGTAGGATGGATACTAGCATTAAAGCTTAATTATTGCATATTTGGAAACAAGTACGAAGGCAACGATGATGGCGAAACTGATTCCAAGAAATACCAAAGTATGGAAAGCGGTCGGGCGGGTTACAAAAGAAAAACGACAAAAGATATACCCAGGAGACGTGAAGGGTCGATGGTTCTCTACCTGGCAGGCAGGTTCTCAGCTTGTCGGGCTGAAAATTGAGCCTCTATTGTTCTGTGTCCTACAAATAGCACCTACACTTCCACAATATACAAATTGACAGGCAGACTTGCGAGTTGGTTGGTTCAACATTGCACTTTTTTTGTTGGTCCTACAAATAACACTGACAATTCCGCGATATACAAATTCAGAAGTTGAGCTGTGGTAAATTATTACTGTTAAATATTTATATTGCAGAATTTAATTTGACGAGAAAGTTTGGCGGGCTGAAAATTGAGTATCTATTGTTCCGTGCCCTACAAATAGCACCTACAATTCCGCGATATAAAAATTGACAGCGGGACTTATGGAGACGAGTCTCTATATAAAGTATAGACATGAGATTTTATAGAGCATATGCGAATCCCTCATTCCATACTTAGGAACTTTTTTTATCACGGGTTCATGGCCTAGCGTGCTGAAAAAAGAGTCTCTATTGTTTTGTGTCCCACAAATAGCACCCAGATTTCCGTGATATACAAATTGACAGGAGGACCTACGGGCTGCTTGGTTGAACATTGCATTTGTATTGTTCTAGAACATATGCGGATCCCTCATTCCATACTTGGACACTTTTTGCATCGTGGGTTCTTGGCCTGGCGGGTTGAATATTAAGTATCTATTGTTCGGTGTCCCACAAATAGCGCCTACACTTCCACGATATACAAATTAAGACGCGTACTTGTGGACATAGTCTCTATATAAAGTATGGAATGAGATTTTATACAGCATATGCGGATCCCTCATTCCATACTTAGGCAGTTTTTGGATCGTGGGTTCATGGCCTGGCGGGCCAAAAATAGAGTCTCTATTGTTCTGTCTCCTACAAATAGCACTCAGACTTCTGCAATATAGAAATTGACAGTGGGACTTGCGGAGACAAGTCTCTATATAAAGTATAGACATGAGATTTTATAGAGCATATGCGGATCCCTCATTCCATACTTGACACTTTTTTTTATCGCGGGTTCGCGGCCTGGCGGGCTGAAAAAAGAGTCTCTATTGTTCTGTGTCCTACAAATAACACCCAGATTTTTGCGATATACAAATTGACACGAGGAGCTATGGGCTGCTTGGCTGAACATTGCATTTGTATTGTTCTATAACATATGTGGATCCCTCATTCCATACTTGGGGCACTTTTTGGATCATGGGTTCACGCCCTGGCGGGCTGAAAATTAAGTATCTATTGTTCTATGTCCTACAAATAGCACCTGCACTTTCGTGATATACAAATTGATACGCGGACTTGTGGACATAGCCTCTATATAAAGTATGGAATGAGATTTTATACAACATACGCGGATCCCTCATTCCATACTTAGGCAGTTTTTGGATCGCGGGTTCGCGGCCTAGCAGGCCGAAAATAGAGTCTCTATTGTTCCGTCGCCTACAAATAGCACCCAAACTTCCGCGATACACTAATTGACAGGTGGACTCGGGCTGCTTGCCTGAACATTGCACTTTTATTGTCTCGTAGCGATCCTGTATGAATTTCATAGTTAGCGATTTTTTTTATTGGGCCTCTATTGTTCCCCGCTGTACAAACACATTGTTCTAGAACATATGCAGATCCCTCATTCCATACTTGGGCACTTTTTGGATCGTGGGTTCGCGACCTGGCGGGCTGAAAATTAAGTATCTATTGTTTCGTGTTCTACAAATAACACCTACACTTCCGCAATATACAAATTGATACGCGGACTTGTGGACATAGTTTCTATATAAAGTATGGAATGAGATTTTATACAACATATGCGGATCCCTCATTCCATACTTAAGCAGTTTTTGAATCACGGGTTCATGGCCTGGCGGGATGAAAATAGAGTCTCTATTGTTCCCTCTCCTACAAATAGCACCCAGACTTTCGCGATATACAAATTGACAGGTGGACTCGGGCTGGTTGGCTGAACATTGCCCTTTTATTGTCCTGTAGCGATCCCGTATGAATTTCATATTTAGCGATTTTTTTTTATCGGGGGCTGTGGGGCTGGCGGGCTAAAAATTGGGCCTCTATTGTTCCACATTGTACAAACACAT
This sequence comes from Picea engelmannii, assembly GCA_009831015.1. NCBI lineage: Eukaryota > Viridiplantae > Streptophyta > Pinopsida > Pinales > Pinaceae > Picea > Picea engelmannii. The sequence goes on from ML805500.1 coordinate 131,088, forward strand.
TGTTCTAGAACATATGCGGATCCCTCATTCCATACTTGGGGACTTTTTGAATCGCGGCTTCGCGACCGACAGACTGAAAATTAAGTATCTATTATTTTGTGTCCTATAAACAACACCTAGACTTCCGTGATATACAAATTGACACATGGACTTGTGGACATAGTCTCTATATAAAGTATGGAATGAGATTTTATACAACATATGTGGATCCCTCATTCCATAGTTAGGTAGTTTTTTGGATCACGGGTTCACGGCGTGGCGGGCCAAAAATATAGTCTATTGTTTCGTCTCCTACAAATAGCACCCAGACTTCTGTGATATACAAATTGACAGGTGGACTTGGGCTGGTTGGCTAAACATTGCACTTTTATTGTCCCGTAGTGATCTCGTATGAATTTCGTATTTAGTAATTTTTTTATCGGGTCTCTGGGGTTCGCGAGCTAAAAATTGGGCCTCTATTGTTCCACGTTATACAAACACCACCCACAACTCCGCGATATACAAATTGACAAAGGGACCTGTGGGTTGCCTGACTCAACATTGCAGTTTCATTGTTCATTGTCCTCCGACTAACACTCGGAGTTCCGCGATATACAGATTGACAGATGGACTTGAGGGTTGGCGGGTTCAAGTTTTCCATTGTTTACAGATGCTAATCCCTATCAACTATTTAACATATCTAAAAACATTATTTTCAATACTAAATTATTAATAATATTTTTTGATATTGCAGAATTTAATTAGACGAGAAAGTTTGTACAATTTGGTCGAGCGACTAATATAAAATTTTTCTGACAAACCAACAATACATAGTAAACATGTACTTGTAGAAAGTATGGACAAGAGATTTTATAGAGCATACGCGGATCCCTCGTTCCATACTTGGGCACTTTTTGGATCGCGGGTTCTCGGCCTGGCGGGTTGAAATTTGAGCCTCTTTTGTTCCGTGTCCTGCAAATATCACCCAAACTTCCGCGAAATACAAATTGACAGCTGGACTTGCAGAGTCCACGTCTGGCGGGTTCAAGATTGCAATTGTTTAGCGATGCTCATCCTATCTAACTTCATCTAAAAAGATCATTTTCAAATACTAAAATATTAATATTAACTATTGTTATTGTACAAGTGAATTACATTAAATTATTAAAGGATGTTAAATCGCTTATTCTTAAATAAATGAAGGAAACAAAAGTTTTTTTTTTTTTAAATTCTATCACCGCAAGCATAGCAAGGACCAATTTGTATTTTAAGGCCCTCATATTCATATGATAGAACAATTTCACTCCGCACAGTATATATTCGTTGATTTCAAATTATTCCAGGATACTAATTTTACCAAGTTCATCGAATAAGCAAAAATGCGAAAACAACGACCAATTTTAATTTTAAGAGCCTCTTGTTGGTATGATAGGACAATTACACTTCGCACACTATATATTTGTTGATTTCAAATTATTTCAAAACAATAATTTGACCAAGTTCATCGATCAAGGAAATTTGCTAAAGCAAGTCACATAGCACATTTGCTTCACAGCGCCATAGAAATTATTAGGCGGATCTGCGTGCCAACTGGCTAAAAAAAATCAATTATATTGTTTTGTGTCCTCCAAAGAACAGTTGGAGTTCCACGGTATACAAATTGACAAACAAAGCAGATAACCAAGAACCAACCATACTTTAAACAGTCCACAAGCAAGTTCTCAGACGGTTCCATAGAGCAGAACCCATCGACCTTTGCACCAAACAATTTGATATACAAAGAAAAGACGTCGCCGCATTCGTTTTCTCTTGAAACGAACTTTCATCTGGATGTTGAACAAATATTACAGAGAGACATGAGGTATTTTCGTTTCCTCCCAAAGTTTGATATAATTTTTTTTTTCCCCTTCTTCAGTTGATATGCAAAATTGCATTGTCCTCATTTAAGGTGAATTTGCTCTGTATCCGAAGCTGCCACAACATGTAGACACCGCTTGCCTTTTTCTGTAGATACGTTTCATACGACAACTCTGCCAACTCGGGAAGCACATTTTGTAACAAAGGTTGCCTAACCGTACAGTGCACGGTTGTGTTGCCCACAATTCGGATAACACCATTGACGCAATGTCTATAAATATATGAACATTTTTCACCGCATCGCAGACAATCAATCGTATCATCACTTATCAAAGCGAAGGCAGAAGCAACGGAATGACATTTTGCACATACATGCTCAAAGGGGGTCGAGTACACATTGGCTGCAACTAAAAGACCTTCAACCTGGGAACGTGAGCAAAGGGATTAATACATTAAACAATATAATACACAACTGCACCCCCTCCCTCCCCTTTAAAAAAAATAAAAATAAAAAATTAAACAGGTGCAGAAATTTGTTGAAGGCTATTTCTATAAGCAAAGTGAGGATGATTTTGTAAATGTATACACATAACAATTGTAGAGCTAGCTAGTTTCTCCAGATCCTTTACTATATCTGCTCGCAACTCTATTACAAACGTTGCCTGGGTTGTTCGAAAGATCCTTTCTCTAGCATCCTTCTTATTTGTTATATTTTTGAACAAGATAAGTGGAATCTTCCCTCTATGCAATTGTTGTTCCATTGACGAAAACAAATATGAATACGTATCGAACAATTGTAGCTGCAACATGGAACGGTGCAATATTTGTGTAACTTATTCGACATACATGCAGAGGCGAAAGTAAAGAACAAAACTGAATATGAAAAGCGGTACCATTGCCTTGTCACTGTTCGACTCTCCATCCTTTATATGGAGAATGTGTTGCGACCCAAATTTTATGGCCAGTGTCATAGCAGCCCCAATCATTCTGATTGGGTAAATATCAATGCTCTATGCAAGCTGGTTGATAGTCGAGTCCAGGAGGAAGTGACATTCTGAACAAATAGCAGTAATTTTTTCCATAATGCTTGTTTCGTTGAGCGAAATAATTCGATCGCAATCACCATGGTCATATACTGTTTTGGGCAATATATTAAAATTTGTAATGGATATCCCATTACACGACAATATATTTTCTGCATGTTTCTGGACAAGTTGTGGAGGAACAGTCAGTGTCACTGTCATCATGGCGTCCTTGTCTGTCATATTAGCATGCATAATGGATCTACTTTTGTTTTCCTTGTCTAAGTAGGTGGTATAGACAACCATTATGTCCCCGACAAACACCTGTCTAGTTTGGCGGTTGTTCAAGCCCTTTATTCACAGTACTTTGGATGTCACAACTCTAGACCCGATGACATTTTTTGAACAGAAAAACTAAAGTGAATGGTAGTGTGCTACAAGTACACGCATACTTTTGATGAACTATGGAGCCACAGTTTCGCAACCACACCTCTTAGTCTGCAGAACATACAACATGTTTGGCATCTCGCTTGTACTTGTTGATACTTCTTGCGAGCTGCAAACCATGTATTACAGATGGCATCAACATATACGCCATGCCATAGATGAATATATAGCCCAAGAAATTTGTTTAGTAAACATAGTAAGAGTAGAGCGTATGAATCTTTACCTTTGGCCTTGTCGGTCTGTCGATGTCTGGGATGACTGACTGCTCATGGCCGTGTCACTAGTCCAAAATTTTCCGATGCAAGCATGTGCAGATGAACATCAAGACTAAACAAATATATTCATTGTATATTGTCCATCGGAAGGACCAAATAACTGTAAAATTGTATGCATCTTAATTTTTTATCTGGAGAAATGTTTAACAGTAAACAGGGCATTACCGCGGGCCACCATGGCCAATCTGTATATCACAGACCCCCGGAAGCCAGGGGAGCAATCTTCAACCTACCAACCTAGGACCCGCAATCAATAAAGTGGGTAACTATGGACTAAGGTAGAAGCAGGACCACATATGTCAATCCGTTAGTCCGCCAACCTGCCCACTAAGGAATTTTCAGAAACCACACTAAGCAGATGAATTAGAAAACAAAAGGGATAATAGAAAATGGAAAAAGTAGAAACATGGAGCGCGGAAAGGCCTATTACTGCGAAGTCATCGTTTTCAAGTCTAATATTATATGCTCCCACCTAGTTTGTATATTTAATTTACCAACACACTTGGTATACCTTTTAGAAGATTGTACCACAGAACCCTCTGCTGTTGCATAGAAGAATTCATCTCCATGTCCAAGCAACCTGTTTTTTCCAAGGCAACAATGTCGAAGATGCAATCGACACGAAGGCAAGTTAGTATGAAAACAAACATCTAAAAGAAAAAGAAATAGGTCTATTTACCCGCCAAAGAGTCCTTCATCCTGTCCAACCATTCTGTTTGTTTAAATGCAGCAATGCAGCACAAACACAACAGACATGAACTAGCTTAGTATGCAGGAAGGAACGTATGTAACCAAGATAACTTACCATGTAGGAAGGCACAACTAGCTTAAAACATATACATACCATAAATGAAATACAAAACAACGCAATATGAAACAACAGTACAAGCATGCACCTTTCTATATCCTCTTTAGTCGATGCAGTCGAGACTCCCTCCTTTTCTCCAGCTACTCTGTTTGTTTCAATGTGGGAACCCACAAAATTTAATGAACATTAATGGAAGTTGGTATTCACCGGAGAACAAGCAATATGTACATACAACAAAACTGACTCAATGAACAGTCTAAAAAGGTAGAAACATGAACTGTTGCGCTTCTCTATCCATGGTTGTAAACCTGTCGATTTTTTTTCCCTGGCCAAAATATATTACAAGGCACAAAATATCATGCAACTGCATGGCTGCAGCTAAAAAATTTCTGGTTTTCCCTGGCAATTTATCCAAATATGCCCTTTAACCATGTTCTTTATCCTCTACACAGACTGTTGTGCCTACGATACAACTTCTCAGTTTTTTGTGGCAAACTACCCAGACATGCTTCCAGACATGAAAATATAATCTTGCAGAACCTTTCTTGCACATATCATATCTCAAGCACAACACAAATTGTATCCTGCGCACACCAGTCTTGTAGAGGAGAAAGAACATGTCATGTCATATCCGCACATATGACCATACATGGTTTATAAATGTAGCCTGCATACATATGCTTTATTCCAACAAAAAACATTGGATATTGTAACTTCACATTTAATCCTCGAACAATTTTGCATGCAACTATTTTCTTTCATCGCAGGACTCGAGCACCAGGAAAATCTCACAGAATAATAGATATCGGCCTCCACAGACATGGCAAATAATCCAAAAAAAATTAAAAAATAAAAGCTCCAACCACCGCCGCTGCACCCCAACCCTGCAAGGCCGAATCAAACAAAAGAAACCAGCAAGGACCAAACCAGGGAGAAAGCACGAAGAGGCTGAATTGCACCCCCAGCGCCCCAAAGCGCAAACCCCAGCCAAACAAACAGAACCAGTAACCCAGGAACCAACGAACCAACAAGAACCACCGAGCCAGTGAACAACATATGTATCTCCAACGATTACAAAACTGCAGCCCAAGCAGAAAAGGAACCAGAAACATAGAATGAACATGCGACTACAAATAAACAAACATTCTTACTTGCAATCTACAAACACTTCGCAGCAAACAAGGAATACAAAATGAAACTATGGCATCGAAATTTACTTTGAAATGATGAAACCCAGAAGCGTAGGTCGAATCGTGAGCGAAACAACAACAAACAACAACCGAGAAACCAACGAAGAAGAACCACTCACCGAACCAGTAAACAATGTATGTAGCTTCAACGATTACGAGGATGAAACATACAATGGCAGCAACGGACAAACCAACGAAGAATAAGCACTCACCGAACCAGTAAACAATGTATGTAGCTTCAATGGTAGAACAAGGATGAAACATACAATGGCTATTGAACTGGCGGTAGACAAACAAGACTGTGCAAATTGACTATAACTGTATAGAAAATTTCGAGGAAAAATGTACTCCGAGAACCGTATTTACATAAACATTTAAGACTCTTAGGCTGTCTAAGGACCTCGCGGTATGCAAACATTTAAGCTGTCAGGGGTGTTGGAGGACATCACTTCATGTAAACATTTACACTGTCAGTCCTATTGAGGCATCTCAGAATAAGTGTCAATACATTTCAAGAAATATACATCCGCCAAAGACACTATAAACTTTGGAATTCTCAATCACTACAAAGCTTGGATATCAAAACTTTTCAATATGCTTAGTACATATCAAAACTTACGGATATATTCAAGTAGCAGAAAATGCTAATACAACCATTCAAACTAATGCTAGCATTAATCAACCAAAAAGTAATATACAGGAAAAATATATGATTAAAACATATTGTCTACAAGAAAAAGTTTGGATATGTTGCCATATAGTACATTGAGAATAGCGAAGCCGGCAATAAGACCTCAAATCTCTTATCCAATCATATCAGTACATATATGTTACTTTTTATTATATAAAAATATATGCTTTTAATTCCATAGCTCCAATAATAGGTATTGTGCAAATATTTCGTGTCAAAGGACAAATTAATATGTAGCAAAGCATTATCGATCGCTATAGTCCCTCTATGCCTATGGCAGGGACTAATAATAACACTATAACATAATTATTCACCAACAACAATGATGATGATGTAATAGTAATGCTATTTTTTTGTTAAATTTTTGTTATTCAAAGATTACAAGACAAAGTTATAATATAATTGTTTACTAAAATCACAATTGTTATATTTTATTAATATTTAAATTTTCCAAATATTTTATTAATTTATAATATCCAACTATTTTATTAATTTATATTATCCAACTATTATAATATATGAAATTTATTCAATTAAATTTAAAATACTGAATATAGAGAATAATAATACATTTTGATCTATACACTTTCAATGAAATGGTTTCACGATTTTTTACTCTAATACAAACTTTATGAATTTTCTATTAAAATATAATATCATCCAACATTTTATAATTGGTATTTTATGAATTAGTAAAATTGACTAAGGTTTCTATACTTTTAGATAAATATGGATAATTAAAATTTTCCTTAATTCCGACTAGGCTATAGAAAAATACTCTTTAGAATTTCCATGTCCTTCCTATATTGACACTTATTTCAAGGAGAATGTAAAATAACAATTAATACAAGTTTATATGATTATAAAACTAAAAGATGGAGCATAATAGGTGAAGGCCATGATTGTTGCACTAGTTGAGGTGGGGAATGTCATCAAAGTTGGTAATGCCAACACCACAAGTGTGATTCTAGAACTCATAGATGTTGCAAGAAATTATTTTGTTGGAATTGTCCTTAAAAGTTCCACCAAAGTAAGTATATATTTATTTGAATTTTTATTTTTTCAAACATTAAATTTTTTGAGGTTTGAATATTTTTTAATATCTTCATTTTTGTTAGATAAAATATAATTTAAAATATATCTTTACTATTGTACGTCACCAACTTTGTGATATCTCAATTCATGCTTAGTAATTCAAAGGTTAACATAAACATATTTTAATACAATACAATATAAATTTGTTATAGTAAACAATAAATATGACAATAAAAATATATCAAAACCACATCTTATGCTTGTAGCATACTATTTAATGTATTTTCAATATGGTGGTTGTAAATGGTTGTTAACTTTTCATATGCAATATAATTATAAAATGAAGAAAAAAAAAAACCATAATTGTTCATTATAGATAACCATAATAAAATGACACATTCAACACCACAAGTGTGATTCTAGAACTCATAGATGTTGCATGAAATTATTTTGTTGGAATTGTCCTTAAAAGTTCCACCAAAGTAAGTATATATTTATTTGAATTTTGATTTTTTCAAACATTAAAAATTTTGAGGTTTGAATATTTTTTAATATCTTCATTTTTGTTAGATAAAATATAATTTAAAATATATCTTTACTATTGTACGTCACCAACTTTGTGATATCTCAATTAATGCTTAGTAATTCAAAGGTTAACATAAACATATTTTAATACAATACAATATAAATTTGTTATAGTAAACAATAAATATGACGATAAAAATATATCAAAACCACATCTTATGTTTGTACCATACTATTTAATGTATTTTCAATATGGTGGTTGTAAATGGTTGTTAACTTTTCATATGCAACATAATTATAAAATGAAAAAAAATAAATACATAATTGTTCATTATAGATAACCATAATAAAATGACACATTCATAATATAAATGTCCAAACAAATCATTTACAAATCAATCTTTGTTGCCATCACCCTGATTATCTTCCTCGCTTGGCACTGTAACATTGTTGTTCTAAAAAAAATGTTTAGATCTCAGAACATGTCTTAATACAAACCACCGATCTCCATCCAACATAACTGGGTAAAACTTGGTTGCAATGTTTTGAGAAAAAAATAAGGCTTCTTACTTTCAACCCACATTTTTTTAAAGTTAATACATATTAGGAAAACACTTAGCCAACACATTGATTTCAACCTTCAATAAAACCTCAACAGTAATGCATGTCAATACAAAACATTCAACTGTGTTTTATGAGCATAAATACAAATGACCAATATATGAAACTCAATAATGAAAATAAATGAACAGTACACAAGCATTGATCCAGGTTCAGATCCAGGAGCTTGATGGGGCTCAGAAAGGCCTAAAAATCAAAGATCTCAGAATGGCTCCAAAACATACGTGTGTGTAGGCCTCGTCGATACGAACCCAATGCAAATTGAATGAGCTCAAACAAACGTCATATGCTCCTGATATCGTGTTTTGTTCATTTTGCCAAGCAAGCAAAAAAGGGTGATTGTATAGTTCGTACAGTGCCATGTGGCAGTTAACTATACAGGCCATACAACCATACAATTGACGTGGCAACATAGTTGGTCGATTTTTTACAATGGACGTGGCAACACAGTTGGTCGATTCCGTACAACTGACATGGACCAACCAGGAAGTGACACGTGTCACCACTGGAAGGGTGACACGTGGCACGCTCGTACAGGTGCCACGTGGCCCTACCGTACGGTGACATGTGCCAGGTATGGCGTTGACAGGGCAGACAGGTGGCAGGTATGATGCTGATAGGTGGTCCAATCGGAGACTGACACGTGGCATCGAAAATCAACGAATAGGGTGGTGCCACGTGGCCCAAACGTGGGCTGCCACGTGGCACCCAGGTATTGGCGATGGTTTGTGGTTTAAAAGGTATGGACTCTGAGAGATTCGAACCAGAGACCTCTCCGTAGGCAAGTGTCTTGGCGGGGTCAGGTCTACAAACCCGGCTGTCAATGTACATTGTAAACCATAACAACGAACTTTGTTTTAAAGTTTGAGTGTTGTTTGAATGGAGGTGGAAAGGACTGGGGCTAGGCCCTAGCCCACACCCCAACATACATGGTGTGGAACTTTACGGATAAGCCTCGATCACATAAGTCGTTATAACTTGCAGCCACGGGTCTTGGTGTTGTTGCCATATGACCCGGGGTGTGATACTTGGTGCGAAAGATTGGGGATAAGACCTCGGTTATGGGGCTACCATTTTGAAACCCCATAGGACCCAGACTGACATGAACTTATGTGCGCATGCGGTGATGGCTTGTGTTAATCTGAGAACACATGTATTGCACCATACGATTGGGTATTTCGGAGGAGAGGCCAACGCGCAACCCTTAGGGGTCTGGCGCTTGGCCATATGAACCATATGACCTTATTTAGGGGGGCGTGCACACAGGCAAAGGGGATTAGCCATTTATTAAAGAAAAAGTGGGTTTTAACTTTAGCATATGATTTTTTTAAATGATTTTATATGCAGATTTGGGGGATTTTGCCCATTATTGGGAGATATTGGGCCCTTTTTGAGCCCAGATCTTGGGAGAAAGTTGGGAGATGGTTATCAATTTCAACCCTATATAAACTAGGCCTTCTTGAGGCCATGGGGGAGATTAGTGGTGGTTCAGAACAAGTTTATGTTTCTGGATTGTTGAGCCAAAGGGCATTGTTTTTCAAGGAAGCTGTTGAGGAGCGCACCTTTGCGGGCCATTTCTGGGAGCTTCAATCATCCGATTTGGGTGCCATCAATTTTGATGGGTTCATGAGATCTGGTAGAACACGACTAGATCATTGTTGTAACCTTTTTTCACTATCATGATGTACTTGTAAAGCTTCGAATAGAAATAATCAAAGCCCACTGAGACAAGGCATAGGGACGTAGGCGAGATTGTCAAACTCCGTTATCACATTTGTGTTATGGTTTGTTGTTGTTTATGCTTTATTTCGGATCTGCATATGTGTATATGGTTGTCATACTTCTTCTTTAACTTCTTCCTCTTTGTTTAAGCTTCCTAATTGGTTAATGAACACATGCATAATAACTCAACCATAGTCGTGTAAAAGATCATTTCGGATCAAGTGGTATCAGAGCTAGTTGACATTTGGAATTTGAGTTTTTCATGTTAACCAGGGAAGAGCACATCTCAAGGGAGAAAATGGCATCTACAAGAGGACTTTCTCAAGATGAGAAGGAGTTCATAAATTCGGTGTTTTCCATGGCCGAGATGGTGAAAGTGTTGTATATAGACTACTTGGAATGAAAGAGCTTGGTTCAAGTGAAAGCTTCAAAGAACAACAAAGGCAAAGAGGGATTGAAGGAAGTGCCTTCTACACCTATTTCAGAAAACACATCTGAGGTATGCAGTGAAGGTTTCTCATCAATTTCTCCTTGTTCCCATCAAGATAGTTTTGGTGCATTTGAAAAACACACAAAAGGTGTAGGTTTGAGATTACTAACCAAGATGGGTTATGGAGAAGGAAAGGGCCTTGGAATTGAAGGTCAAGGTATCATTAATCCTATTGAGGTTATGGAAAGGCCTCGATATTTGGGATTGGGATATGGGAAGTGGAGCTTGGAGCATCCTCCAAGATTGGTTCCAAAACTTCGGAAGCAAGTAATGCTTCAAATGGCCAGCTTAAGACATTGCAGGAACACTTCATGAAGGGAAATGACGTATCACTCCGGGATTGTGGTAGTGAATGTAAGTCAACTCCAAAGTCAAGTGAAGATCAACATGGAAGGTACAATGGTCATGTTTTTACCAATTCTCCTTTTGATTATAATAAGCATAATCAAGTAATCCAGAACTTGTGGAATCTTTATCCATTTACTTATTGTCATTCACCCAAGCATTGTGTTGCCAAATGTTCGAAGAGACAAACTTTGTACAAGAAACCTATGTCGACCAGGAAGGAAACATGACATAAAGACTCAACTCCACAATGGAAGAAAGAGGAGGGTAAACAAGTTTGGATGCAAAAAACTCGTTGCACTTTTTGCAACAAGAGTGGACATCAAAAGGCTAGTTGTTGGAAGCTTAATCCAGAGCTTCGTCCAAGGAAGGACAAAAGGATTTCCCATGCACTCGTGAAGGAAGAAAGACTACCAACGAAGAAAGAGGAACACCGTGAAGGAAAGAAGCCAACCACTTGGTTTTGCCAGAAGTGGATGTCACAACTTCATTGTATTTTTCTTCCATTAATGTAATCACACATGTTAAAATGATGACCTGTTATAACATCATTTTTGTACAACATCGTGTTTTGTTTTCATCCTTATGAGTATGTAATCAGTCAAACTCCATTCTTGTAACCTTTTGGGGACCACAAGGTCCTTTAGTGGGGAGGTGTGATCCAAATTCGGATCTAGGAGCTTGATGGGGCTCAGAAAGGCCTAAAAATAAAAGTTCCCAGAATGGCTTCAAAACAGACATGTGCATAGGCCTCGTTTATAAGAACCCAACGCAACTTGAACATGCTCAAACAGACGTCGTATGCTCTTGATATCGTGTTCTGTTAGTTTTTCCAAACATGCAAGAAAGGGTGACTATATAGTCCGTATAGTGCCACATGGAAGCTGACTGTACAGGTCGTACGGCCGTACAGCTGACGTGGCAACACTGTTGGCAGATTTTGTACAATTGACATGGCAACACAGTTGGTTGATTTCGTATTTCGGAGGAGAGGTCAGCGCGCAACCCCTAGGGGGCTGGCGCTTGGCCATATGACCCATATGACCTTATTTAGGGGGGGTGCACGCAGGAAAAGGTGCTTAGCCCTTTATTAAAGCAAAAGTGGGTTTTAAATTTAGCATGTGATTTTTAAAAATGATTTTATATGCAGATTTGGGGGATTTTGCCCATTATTGGGAGATATTGGGCCCTTTTTGAGGTCAGATCTTGAGAGGAAGTTGGGAGATGGTTATCAACTTCAGTTGTATATAAACTAGGCCTTCTTCAGGCCACGGGGGAGATCATTGGTGGTTCAGAACAAGTTTATGCTGTTGGATTGTTGAGCCAAAGGCCATTGTTATGAAGGGAAGCTATTGAGGAGCGCACCTTTGTGGGCCATTTCTGGGAGCTTCGATCATCCGATTTGGGTGTCGTTAGTTTTGATGGGTTCATGAGATCTGTTAGAACATGACCAACTCATTGTTGTTACCTTTTGACACTATCATGATGTACTTGTAAAGATTTGAACAAAAATAAGCAAAGCCCACTGAGATAAGGCTCGGAGACGTAGGCGAGATTGTCGAACTTCGTTATCACATTTGTGTTATGGTTTGTTGTTGTTTATGCTTCATTTTAGATCTGCATATGTGTATATGGTTGTCATACTTCTTCTTTAAATTCTTCCTCTTTCTTTAAGCTTCCTAATTGGCTAATGAACACATGCATAATAACTCAACCATAGTCATGTAAAAGATCATTTCGGATCAAACATGCATACACATTTGACACTGGATATTTATGGGCAATGCCCCTGGAAAAAACCACAAGGGAAAAACTAGCTAAGGAGAGATTGTTTTATTGAGCTCGCAGGGAAAATTATTTCTTAGTTACAACATCAATATTATCAGCATTAAATACAACAACTTATCTCACAAAATCTGCACAAAACACCTCGATTTGCATGCCCAAACTAGCTGTCTTGATTTTTGTGCAACTGTATGGTCATGTAAAACAAAAATACAACAGTATGACCCTCGATTTTTGTGCCCATATTTGACTGTACTATACAGTACTCAACTGTACGGATTTCTCTCAGCAAAACACCTTGAAAATCATGCCAAACACCATCATAAAGGTTGCCTCGATTTGTGTGCTTTAAATCATTTATACAACCCACAATAAATGGTGTACGACCCACCTCTAGTTGTTGTACGGTACAAGACTATAATAAATGTTGAAAATCTCCTTGGGATGAGTGTCAATCCTCTCCCTTGGGATGCATGCCAATCTTTTCTTGTTGCTACTCTTTCCCTTTCAGCTCAATCTTCCTTGAAAAACGTGTCTTTTCACTTTCCCACTCAAGCTCTCCTCAAAATATATGCCCCACCTCTATCAATGGCTTCTTTTATTCATTCTTTAATGAGTAACGACCCTGAACCTAGATCTCCAATGAGATCGATGGTTAAGATTAGATATTTCCCTCTTGAGATCAACGGTTGTGACCTAATCTTTCGTTGAGGTCACTTAAATCACTTAAGTGACCCAAACATCATAAAGTCATTTTTTCACATTAAATATTAAAAAGACCCAACTTGATTTTATAAAATCACTTTATAAAGTCACTTTATAAAGTCACTTTATAAAATCACTTTATAAGTTACTTAAGAGAGACTTTTGCTTGTCACTTCTGCATGTTGGGCACTACCAATGTAGAAGTACCTCCGAGCTATAAAATCTAACATTTCGTCTTAGAGAGGGAGGTACTTCTGGCACCTCCACCAGGATATATCTCCAACCCCATCATCTCATCTACTTATGTAGTTGTTCCCTCTGAACTAGAAGCCTTTTCTCCCTCTAACCTGGAAGCCACTACTGCTACCTCCGATGATCTATGATTTGAAGATCTATCCATCCAAGACATGCTCCTAGGATTATCCTCACTCTCCCGAGTATCCATCTATGTCATCTCATACTCGTTGAGTCCTCCGAGTGTATTGGAAGAATACCGAGTCACCAGTATCAACTCACTCTCTCATGCAACCTTCTCACTCTCTGACACTGACACTGACTCTGAATCCAAGAATGCATTGGCTCCCATCATAGGCTATCCCAACAACCTATATAAACTCTCACGCCTAACACCAAACAACATTGTTGTGTCTGGCGTAGCTCCCTTTAGATATAAAAACACCTGTCCACATAATAATGCAACTCCAAATCAATCAATCTCTAAAGCTGTCACTAAGAGAAAATTTATTGTCATCTATGGAATAAACAACACCTCAGTTACCTCCAAAAAACCTCTTGACTCTAGTTGGAATCTCACACTTCTAACCCCCTTCACTACAATCCTGGAGCCAACCCCACTATCCACATAGAAGTTTAAGTCTATCTCTGAAAGACTAAGGAACACTAACTTCATTCTCATCGTATGTTGAGATGCACCACTGTGCACAAACCACACTTCAATGTCCTTGAACACTGGACAACCACTGCCTAAAGGGTGGGTCATCAAAGAAAATTCCTTCTCGAATTTCTTAGTGAACTCAACAACCTCAGGTGAAGTTGATACCTTTGGATCCTTCTTCTTCTTCTTCTTTTTTGGACATTGACTAGTGTACTGGCTAGTCTTGTGACATGCATAGCGTTTCACTTTGCTCATTTCCTTCTTCTTGTCTTTTCTCTTTCCCACAAGAAAAATATTCTACTTGTCTGCACCACCCTCTCCCAATCTCTACTCTGAGACTCCTCCCATATCTCCTCCTGAGAAAAGTCATCACATAATCTGCTCCAATAGAGGATCTTCTCTCTCTCTCCGTCACACACTTCATCAAAACATCCCACTCTTTGGTGAATCCCTTCAAGGCTATGGAGTCTGGAATAATCTCCCCTACAACTGCCAACTCATCCTTCATTTTCTTAAGTCAGGTGAGATAGGAGGCCACACTCTCTCCCTTGGCCATGCTAGTGTTGTGGAGTTTGTCCCTCAAGGCCATCTTCATGTTATTGCTCTTGTTCTCATATAATTTTGTCAGTGCATCCCACATCTCCTTGGTTGTTTGATTCTCAACCAAATGTGGAATCAGGTGGTCTCTCACTCCATCCAAGATTATCCTCTGCGCCCTTGCTTCCTTCACCTCATGGACGTCTAGAGCAATGGGATCTAATGAAGGTGTTGTCACGATGGTATTCACAAATCCCCACAACTTGTTCTCCTTGAGAACAACTACAATCTTCACCTTTCACTCCAGGTAGTTGGAGATCCCCTCCAACCTATCCTCATCCCTGAGACTCGAAGTCATCCTTTTCCAACTAACAAAGACCCTTTCTTTCCATTCTTCTTCCAAACAAAAACCCATGCAAACCACTCTTATCGAAGTTGCAAACCCAGTCCACTGAACCTCAGAGCCCAAGCTCTAATACCATGTAGAAATTTCACCTAAAACTAGGGAAACACTTAGCCAATACGTTGATTTCAACCTCCAATAAAACTTCAACAGTGATGCATGTCAATACAAAACATTCAATTTTGTTTTATGAGCATAAATACAAATGACTAAGATTTGAAACTCAACAACGGAAATAAATGAACAGTAGACAAGCATGCATACACATTTGACATAGGAAATTTTTGGGCAATGCCCCTGGAAAAACCCACAAGGGGAAAACCAGCCAAGGAGAGACTCTTTTATTGAGCTCGCAGGAAAAAATATTTATGAATTACAACAACAATATTATCAACATTAAATACAACAAGTTATCTCACAAAATTTTCACAAAACACCTCGATTTACGTGCCCAAACTAGTTGTCTCAACTTTTGTGCAATTGTATAGTTATGTACAACAAAAATACAACAGCACGACCCTCGATTTTTGTGCCCATATTTGACTGCATGATACAATACTCAACTATATGGATTTCTCTCAGCAAAACACCTTGAAAATCATGCCAAACATCAACATAAAGGATGCCTTGATTTATGTGCTTTAAATCAGTTGTACATCCAATAATTAATGTTGTACAACCCACCTTCATCTGTTGTACGGTACAAGACTATAGTAAATGTTTAAAATCTCCTTGGGATGTGTGTCAATCCTTTCTTACTACTACTCTTTCCTTTTTAGCTCAATCTTCCTTGGAAAATGTGTCTTTTTACTTTCCCACTCAAGCTCTCCTCAAAAGATACGCCCCACCTCTCTCAATGGATCCTTTTATTCATTCTTTAATGAGTAGCGACCCTAACCCTAGATCTCCAAAGAGATAGATGGTTAAGATTAGATCTTGCCCTCTCGATATCAACGGTAGTGACTTAATCTTCCGTTGAGGTCACTTAAATCACTTAAGTGACCCAAACATCATAAAGTCACTTTTTCCCATTAAATATTAAAAGGGACCAAGTTGACTTTATAAAATCACTTTATAAAGTTGCTTAAGAGAGACTTTTGCTTGTCACTTTTGCATGTTGGGAACTGCCAATGCAGAAGTACCTCCAAGCTACAAAATCTAACACTTTGGTTGAAGGTATCCCACCACTTGCAACAAAAAATAACACTTTGAAACGATGACAAGTCCACTTTCATGGTCTCTTGTATCTTTCAAATGTAAACTAACTTCCCCTCTATTATGTTTTGATCACGGTGGCTAGCATGACTAGATTGGTCGAACTCAACCTCCACTCCACAATCTGTGTGATGTGTCATCGTCAATATACTCAGTGCATAAATGTTGTCCATATGCCCACATAGATGTGAACAAATGCACATGTAAAAATGTGAACAAAGGATGGTGTCATGTGTATAATAATCGAAGCATTAATAAAAACATAATATGTGTTACAATTCAAATGTGCAATATTATAAATAGAATGTGGTACTTAGAGAGGTTATTATAGAGTTGTTGCACCCAATACTTATGTTTAGTGCATCCATATCTTCTCCACATGGGTTACGATCAGACATCACATATTTCTCTTATATTTGGTTAGCCACCCAACTGTTGGGACATATTTTCTTTTAAATGATCAAGATAAGGCATGCTTCTACCATTCAATCGTCTAAATGTTTTCCTATCATAGTCCCATTTCCTACTTTTCTCTTCATACAATGCGACCCATGGTCGCATTGCCTCTGTGTTGTAAATAATGAATTTATTGATGGCATTGCTTTCTAAATTCGCTGATGTATAAAAAATTTCAAAACAAATAACATGAGATCAAATACATATTATCAACTTAAAGCCCAAATTTATTGATGGCTTCAATTTCTAAATTTGTTAATGTATACAAGAATTCAAAACAAATAGCATGGGATGAAATACATACTATCAACTTAGACGTAAGCAATTTCTATGTACTCAATTGACAAAATATAAACGACTTAGTCTTTATCGAGCACCTTTTTATGTTCGTTTGGAGTAACTCTCCTTCCCTTTTGTCCTCATCTTGATGGTCATCCCAAACGACTACCCATGTTGTGTCATCAATTTGCTTGATGTACTCACTGGCATAATAGAACGACTTGTATACTATATACCCTTCTTCCATAGAGCCCTCCAATTTTTCCTTTTGTCGAACAAACCTCTTCAATTTTTTCAAGTACCTCTCTAAGAAGAACATCCAACGGCATGAGAGCACCCCAGCTAATTCAACCTCATTAGGTAGGTGAATTAGAAGATGGAATTGCAAGTCCATAAAACTCGTGGGCAGATGCTTCTCAAACATACAAACAATCTCAATTATCTCTCCATGCCATAGTAGAATGTTAGCCATATGAATCTCGCTTGATGTGATCCAATGTAAAAATGCAAATAATTTCGATATGGCACGTCGCAGTGTTGGGTATGTGTTATATTCTTTGAAAAATTGATCCCATGTATTGTAAATTGATATGGGAGCAAAGGGGGTTTGGGGAGTGCTTAGCACCCCCATCCGGGATGGTTGAGGGGGTTCGAGGGCTAGAGCCCCTGAGAAAAAAAAAATGGTCAATTTTTTGTGGTTTTTTGTGTCTGTTTTGGCACATGGTTTTTGATAATGGTTTTCTTATTTTAATCCGGTTCAATGGATTAGCGGTTTGGATGTCATGGGATCCTATAAGTATATTGTATTGTAAACAATGAATATGATGAATAAAATATTACAGGTGCGGCTCTAAACATGTTGCCATTATATATTTTTTGTTTTATTAATAATTTGTTTGCAGTAATTAATTGTACAAGGTTAAAATCTACATTTGGTATCAGAGCAGTTATTGGCTTCCGGGGGATGCCTTTGTGGCTAAGGGTTTGGCTCGGGTTTGTGATAAGCCTTGTTACAGTGGGAGATCTGCGATATTGATTTTTTAGGTGAAAAGACATGGCAAGCAATTCAAAAATAGAGATCAAGAAATTTAATGGGGAAAGTTTTGAGTTGTGGAAGCTCAAGATGGAAGATTTGTTGGTGGAGAGAGATTAGTGGATCATTGTGGACCAGGCACTGCACCTACAGGAATGTCAACAGAAGACTGGAAAAATTTGGATCGGAAGGCGAAGAGCACAATCCAGTTGTGCCTCTCATATTCAGTATTACTGAATGTGTTGGGGAAAGCTACAACCAAGGAACTATGGGATGAGTTGGGGACTTTGTATCAGTCTAAGTCACTGGTAAATAAATTGTTCCTGTGGAAGAAGCTGTATAACCTAAGGATGAAAGATGGGGACTCGATGACAGAGAATATGAATGCCTTCAATATTGTGGTAAGTCGGTTACTATATTTTGATATTAAAATTTCAGATGAAGATAAATGTATTGGTTTTGTTGTGCTCTTTACCAGACTCATATGATAGTATAGTTGTAGCCATAGGTAGTAATACAAGTACTTTAAGTTTCGATAGTGTGGTCTCATCCTCATTACCAAAGGAGATGAGGTGGAAGAATATTGAAAGACAAAGCATAGATGCATTATTTGCAAGAGGATGCTCCCGGGAAAGAAATATATCTAAGTCCTCAAGTGGGAGATCTAAATCCAAGGGCAGATCTAAATCTCTTGAAAACTTTGTAATGGTATGGTGGAGATGTGGAAAGCAAGGGCACTACAAGAAGCAATGTATATCCAAAACCATGGAGAGAATGAAAGGATTTGAAGATGCTCCTTCTACAGAAGAAAAAATCTCCTCGAAAGCAGGAGGGGATGTGTACTTGGCTTCTTCAAGCACACATGCAGATCATGAGGCATGACTAGTTGACTCAGGAACATCCTTTCATATGAATCCCCACAGGGAGTGGTTCTGTGAATATGAAAGGTATGATGGAGGTGATGTTTTCCTAGGTGATGAATTGACAACCATAATCATAGGATCAAGAATAGTCAAATTGAAGCTCATGGATGGAAGGATTAGAACATTGCTTGGTGTTCTGCAAATCTTAGGATTGGCCAAAATTTTGATTTATGTAAGCAAAATGGATGATGAAGTGGTAAAAACAATGTTTGAGAAAGAAACCTACAGGATGGTTCGAGGAGAAATGTGTTTGAGAAAGAAACCTGCCTGATTATCTTCCTAATTCAGAGGTCTTTATTTTCAGCCGTGTTTATACCCCATGAAGACTTTACACCTCGAAAGAGTGTACACTCCTCCACACGGGGGAGTGCAGAGGGGGGTTACCCCCAATGCGAGGTCCGGGGGCAAGTAGGCCCCCAAAGGAAAAATTGTCTTGTAAATGTATATTGCAATTTCACTGTAAATCTAGACTGTTCATTATAAGGTTGCAAATCTGATAGTAGAAGTTATGTTAGGGTTTTTTCCCTAGAAGGCAACCCTCTTTTATGAGGGAAATGTATTGCAACTATGTATTATTGTGAATATTGTATTCTAAGAGAGGAGACTGTGAGAGAAAGAAGAGGAAGTTACAACAGATGTGTTGTAGGTTGTATCCCTTCATTTGCTGGATAATAATAAAGGAAGGACCTGGCAATTTCTCTGGTGGACGTAGCTCACACTGGGTGAACCACATATATCTGTGTCTCTGTTGTATTGTGTATCTTTTGTGTTTTATTTTCGTATTTTTTTAATTTAATTGCTCCACGATCTTGTTTTTCTAACAAAATGGTGTTGTTGAAGGGAGTTTGGTTTGGAACTCTGTATAAGATGCAAGGAAGCACTATTAGTGATGGGTGTAATAGTTCCCTTGTTCCTAAGATTGTAGTCGAAGAAGAAAAAAATCATGTAGTCTCTGGAGAAAAGGCTATGTTGTGGCATCAAAGCCTAGGGCATATCAGAGAGAAGGGATTTCAACTACTACACAGTAAAGGTATGGTTGAAGGTATGTCTAATTGCTCTTTGGATTCATATTTTTGTGAACATTGGTTATATGGGAATCATAATTGGGTAATATTCCCCTCTCATGCAACGAGGGAAAAGGGAATTTTACAGTTGGTGCACGATGATGTGTTTGGACCTGTTTCAGTTCCATCACTGAGAAAATATGTGTACTATGTCTAATTTTTAGATGAATTCTAGAGGAATACTTGGATATATTTCCTCAGGAAGAAATTTGAAGTCTTTGACAAGTTTAAAGAGTTTAAGGCTCTTGTGGAAAATCAAACAGAGAAAAGAATTAAGATGTTGAGGATGGATAATGGTGGAGAGTTCTGCAGAAGTGAATTTGAAGAATTTTGTAAGGAGTGCAGTATTGATCCAGGTGGATATTGGTGGCCACCCACCTATTCCAATTGGCTCCTCGTATCCATTTTTGTTCAACACGTCTTTCTATACTGCTTTATAATTGTGAGTTCTACATTTCTGGGGATGTGTGAAGCCTCACACATTCTCTAGGTGGATACGGGTGGCCTCTCGCCTAATCCAACTGGCTTATTTTGTATGTTTTCATGTTAGCACATCTTGTTGTACTTTCAGGGCTATTTTGGGGTGCTAAACATTGTTTTTTGGCTCACTACAATTAGACTGTAAACAGAGTCAAAGTCTAACAACATAATGTGTAGTTCTCTGAACGACCTTTCCAACGAGCTATCACGTACCTAAAACAAAGGTCATATGCAAAAGTTATGACCCTAGGAAGTCAAGGTACCAAATTACACCAACTTACCCATAGGGCCTACATGACTTTTGGCATTTCACCTTCTAGGGTTAGGTTTTTGGATGTCTAGGGTTTTGACATTCATAAGTAATATGAAAAGGGCCTACAAAGCCTCATTGTGATCCATTCTACTCAGATGGATGCGCGTAGCAGCCACATCTCTTCTCAAAGATAACTACTACCATTCGAGCAAGTTTCAGTTCTGCAGTTTTACAGTTTCAACCTATTTCATTATTTAATAAAAGATATTGTTCACTGGATATTTGTGTTATTCTTCCTATCTTTGTGTTTATTATATTCAGTCCGTTAATCTATTCGTTCCGCTCCTAAATTTGGATCAGTGGTATGAGAGTGGTCCGCTCTTCATTTATTTTTCTTCATGCATGTCCCCAACAAGGTCTAGGTATAAGAAGTTGGGACTCGAAGCCATCGAGCCATTACCAGATCGCTCAGGTCGAGCCCGACAACAACCCATGGGAGATGAAAAAGAAAGATGATGGAGTAGGAGATCATATTAAATGTTTCTCGAGGAAGCCCTCGCGCAACAAGGGAACAAAATGATGGACAACTTCGTGCAGATCCTTTGATGACTGCCCATGGGAGAAGCATCTTCGTCAAGCGACCATGCAACCCCCTTCAAGGTACAAGTAAATTTTGATATTCCATTATTTGAAGGACTGATAGATGTGAATGCTATAGATAAATGGTTGAATCTGCTCGAGGGATATTTTTCGGTCCACAATTTTTTCGATAGGGAAAAAATCACTTTTGCACTCCTCAAGGTCGTTCCCCATGTGAAGGACTCGTGGGATACTTAATGTGAGCAAAGGGTTGTGGAGGAATCTGCAATTTTTGTGGTGGACCCTACATGAGATTTCTTCTGGGACGCTATAAAAGAACAATACTACCTTGTTGGAAGCTACGAGGACCAGTACACCAGATGGACCACCCTACGTCAAGAAAGGGATCAGACTTCACCAAAATTTTCCATACGCTACGCACCAAACTCGGTATCAAAGATTTTGAGCATCATCTGGTGCTCAAATATCGTGGTTGTTTGCATCGATACATTCAAACATAAATGGAGTTCTTGGACATCACCTCGTTGGGCATGGCTAATAGATACACTGTCAAGATTGAGCAGAAATTTAAGCAGAAACGACGAGAGTTTGGATCTGCAAACCCCTCACAGCCGAAGCAGGGAAAAGGCAACTTGAACCCAAACAACAAGGGACCAAGTCGAGATGGCTGCCCTTAGGACAATCCATCCAAGCCACAACACAAGAAGGGAAACGAAAAGATGAAGAAGGACACGGGAAAATGGTGTGAGTACCATAAAAGTCCTTGGCACAACATTGACAAATACCACTCTAAGCAGTCCCTCGTGGTCGAGTTGAAGGATTCTGAGTTAGAGGCCGATTCTGATTCCGAGTCAAATCATGGAGGGTCAAGGGGGCTCCGATTCATTTCATTGTCAACAACGGTAGTCAGAAGAACCTATTTTTAGCAGAGGTCGTCAAGCGGTTGGACCTGCCAACGACACTGCACCCACAACCCTACACCATCGGCTAGCTTCGTCAAGGAAGAGATCTTCGTGTCAACCAACAATGTCGTCTTCCCTACGACATCAAACCTTTCAAAGATGAGGTACTGTGTGATATTTCACCCCTTGAAGTTTGTGATGTTCTTTTAGGACAACCATATTTGTGGAAGCGTCATRTTGTGTACAAGTCTAGACCCCGCAGTGTTATTATTACTTTGGGTAGACAATTGTACAGGATCCCAGAAGTGGCACCGCCTACTGCTATTTATTTAATCTCTACTAAGCAATGCATTAAGGTCATTTCAGAGACCGGGAAGTTTGTCTTCTTTGTGATTCGTGCTCACAGTAAGTAGAATTTCGCCGCCACATCCGTGGCCTCTACACAACACCTCTCTTTGCAGCATAATCAAGTGGACGAGATCGTGGAAGAATGCAAAGACATCTTCACCTTGCCTACAGGGGTACCGACACACTGCCAAGTTAAACATCCCATTGATTTGACCCCCGATGCACCTCTACCTAATGGGCCAGTCTATTGAGGCTCGCTGACGGAGAATGATGAAATCAAGCATCAGATCCAAGAGCTTCTTCAAAAGGGGCACAACGGACCCAACTCCTCCCCTTGCGGAAGCCCGATTGTACTGGTGCAGAAGAAGGACGGGACTTGGCAACTCTGCATTGATTATAGAGCCTTAAACAAAATCACAGTCAGAAACCGCTACCCCATTCCTAGGATTGATGACCTTCTTGACCAACTCAAGGAGGCAAAGTTCTTCAACAATATTAACTTGAAGTCTAGCTACCACCAGGTCCCCATCGAACCAACTGATGTCTGAAAGACAACCTTCAAGTCTAAAGAAGGTCTCTACGAATGGATAGTCACGCCTTTTGGCTTAACAAATGCATCAACCACTTTCATAAGGTTGATGGATGATGTATTGATACCCTTCACCAACTCCTTTGTGGTAGTATATTTGGATGACATCCTCATCTTCAACAGAATGTGGGAGGAGCACATGCGACATATTCAACAGGTTTTGATCATTCTACGACAACACAAGATTTATGCCAACTTAGAAAAATGCTCTTTTGGCATGAACAGGGTCCAATACCTGGGCTACATTGTTGATGAGCATGGGGTACATGTTGATCCAGCTAAGATCCAAGTCATCCATGACTAGCCAGCTCTGACCACACTAAATGAGCTTTGGAGATTCTTGGGTCTAGTCAATTTCTATCGACGGTTCATGTTGGGATTCTCCCATATTGCATGGGCCCTCAGTCAGGTGACCAAGGGCAGTGGTAGGGCCAAGTTTGTATGGGGGAAGGAGCAACAACGATCATTCAATGATCTGAAACATCGCTTGTTCTCATCACCAATACTCTCCTTGACTGATCTGCAACACCCATTCGAGATTGAGACGGATGCATCTGATTATGTTGTGGGCGTAGTTCTCACTCAACATGGGCATCCTGTGGCATACCATAGTGAGACACTCTCCGATACTATCCGGAAATACCCCACCTATGACAAGGAAATGTATTCCATTGTACAAGCCTATTGTCAATGGAAACATTACTGGGGAAAGAGACGATCATACACACTGATCACAAGTCTCAACAATTCATACAGACATAGGGGAAATTGTAGAACGATCGCCATCAGAAGTGGTCCACCTACCTGCAATAGTTCCATCTCAACATGAAGTATAAGACATGTATCTCCAATCGTGTTGCTGACTGACTCAGTCGCCTTCCTGTGGCTGCACTCACCACTGTGCTCTAGTCTCGTGGACATGAATCATCGGAGTGGCCCCAACTTTATCAGCAAGATCCAAACTTCGCCACCACATATCAACTCTTGGGTACATGCACCACTATCACTGATTTTCACATTCAGGAAAGACTCTTATACCACTTGGGCCATCTTTGTGTCCCTATAAGCGAGTGTGCAAAGATGATTTTGGAAGCCCACTACAATCGGGTGGCAGGGCATTTTGGCATAGAGAAAACAATGGTTTTTCTTCAGAAACATTTTTATTGGCCAAAACTTCGACAGGATGTTAGCAAGTATATCAGATCTTGGAACTGCCTGCACCATCGCCAAGCCAACCATCAAGAAGCAAGGCTTATACACCCCTCTTCCTATTCCCGAGAAGCCGTGGGAATCCATCTCAATGGATTACATGTCTGGTTTGTTGTCCACCAAGCATGAGAATGACTGCGTGTTTGTGGTCGTTGATCCGTTTTCGAAGATGGCCATCCTCACAACCTGTAAGAAGAATGCCACAGTGGTAGAGACTGCCAAGCTCTTCTTCAAACGACTTTGGGTCCACTTTGGGATACCACAGACCATCATCTTCGAACGAGACAACAGGTTCCTCATCACCTTTTGGTCGTGTCTCTGGTCTCTGTTGGACACCAAGCTCACAAAACCCATTGCTTTCCACCCCCAAACTGATGGCCAAATCGAGGTTGTCAATCTGATGATTGTGCACATCCCGTGCATGTACAATTCTAAGTATCCCCGTACATGGGACGAGAGTCTTCCATATGTCCAACATAGCTACAACATGGCTCTCCATAGTTCCATCAACCATAGCCCATTTCAGGTGGGTCTGGGATTCCAACCCTTGGGACCCATTGATGTTGCACTTCCTCTTTCCACCACACAGACAGACTCTTCCCTTGATCAGTCTGCTATCGACAAAGCCACCAGATTCATTGAGTGGATTCAACACATCCACCAACAGGTCCAAGAGATTTTGCAGAAATCCAATGCTAAGTATAAGAAGTGCCATGATCAACACTGGGCACCACACCAGTTTCAGGTTGGTGACAAAGTATGGTTACATTTGCAGAAGGAGTGTCTCACCGGGCTCCATCAGAAGCTTCTCCCACTTCGTTATGGGCCTTACACTATCACCAAGGCTATGGGTGGCAATGCTTTTGAGCTCAACACTCCATCCTTCCTTGGTTTGCATCAAGTATTCAATGTGGATCTCCTTCGACCATATTTTCCACCATTATTGGACAACTCTGAGATCATTGAACAAATGAGGCCAACAGAGATCAACCCTGATTGCATGGAACAAGCATCCACCGATCGGATTTTGGACACACGGGTCAAGGGCACTCGCTAGCAGCGATTCCAACTTTATCGAGTTGTCAAGGCAGGGCAACTACTACTCCAAGGCAAGTGGCTCACCCGGGGCCAAATCCAACAGAAGTTTCCTCACCTGATGGGGGAACTCAACGCAATGGAGACTATTACTTCCTAAGGGGGGAGGATTGATCCAGGTGGATATTGGTGGCCACCCACCTATTCCAACTAGCTCCTTGTGTCCATTTTTGTTAAACACGTCTTTCTGTACTACATTATAATTGTGAGTTCTAGACTTCTGGGGCTGTCTGAAGCCTCACACATTCTCCAAGTGGATACAGGTGGCCTCTCGCCTAATCCAACTGGATTATTTTGTATGTTTTCATGTCAACACATCTTGTTGTACTTTCAGGGTTGTTTTGGGGCCCTAAACATTGTTTTTTTGGCTCGCCACAGTTAGACTGTAGATAGAGTCAAAGTCTGACGATATAATGTGTAGTTTTCTGAAAGACATTTCCAATGATCTATCACACACCTAAAATGGAGGTCATATGCAAACGTTATGACCCTAGGAAGTTGAGGTACCAAATTACACCAACTTACCCATAGGGCCCACATGACTTTTGGCGTTTCACCTTCTAGGGTTAGGTTTTTGGATGTCTAGGGTTTTGGCATTCATGAGTAATATGAAAAGGGCCTATGGAGCCTCTTTGTAATCCATTCTGCTCAAACGGATGCACGTATCAGCCACATATCTTCTTAGATATATCTACCACCATTCGAGCAAGTTTCAGTTCTACAATTTTACAGTTTCATCGTATTTCATTATTTAATAGAAGATATTGTTCATTGGATATTTGTGTTATTCTTCCTATCTCTGTGTTTATTATTTTTATTCTATTAATTTGTTCGTTCCACTCTTAAATCTGAATCAAGTTTAACAAAGTAGAAGACTACTCCATATACACCTCAACATAATGGAGTTGTAGAAAGGATGAATAGGACGTTGATGGAAAAAGCAAGGTGCATGCTCGATGGTGTCGGTTTAGGACAAGAATTATGGGTAGAGGTAGTGGGTACTGCATGTTACMTAGTCAATCAATCACMCTCATCAACACTAGATGACAAGAATCTACATGAGGTATGGACTGGTGAGAAACCATCTCTGACACATCTTAGGGTATTTGGCTGTGACTCCTATGTTCACGTCCCAAAGGAAAACATGAGTAAGCTAGATAAAAAGACGGAAAAGTATATCTTTATTGGGTATAAAGATGGTATGAAAGGWTACAAGMTTTTGAACCCAAAAACTAAGAAGGTAGTGTATAGTTGAGATGTGGTATTTAAAGAAATCAAAGATGTTGTCAAACAGAAAGTCCTACCAAGGAAGGAAGAACCAGAGAAAATAGAGTTTGAGTTGAAGGATAAATAATCAAACTCTACAGAATAACAAGAATAAGAAGAAGAAGATCCTCATACTCTAGTATTGAGGAGATTAGTTCAGGAAAGAAGGAAACCACAAAGGTATAATACACGTAATTTTTGTTTGAATTTTTGTTTGTATATTATTGATGATGATCCTAGAACTGTTAGGGAGGCAATGGATTTAGAGGATGGGAAACTCTGGAAAAAAGCCATGGTTGAAGAAATGGTAGCCTTGGACAAGAATGAGGTTTCAGATCTAGTGGAGTTATCGGCTGGAAGAAATCCTATTGGAAACAAATGGGTGTTTAAGAAGAAGGTAAATGTAGATGAAAAAGTGGAGAAATACAAAGCTCAGTTAGTAACAAAAGGTTATTCCCAGGTTGAGGGAATTGACTTTGGTGAGATTTTTTCTCATGTTGCCAAGTTAACATCAATTATATTTCTTTTATTTGTTGTTGTTGCGTTTGATTTTGAAGTAGAATATATGGATGTGAAGAAAAAATTCCTACATGGGGACATGGAAGAAGAAATCTACATGAAGCAACCAAAAGGCTTTGTTGTGAAGGGAAATAAAGAACTAGTCTGCAAGCTAAAAAAGTCCTTGTATGGGTTAAAGCAATCACCAAGGATGTGGTATCAAAAATTTGATACTTGTATCTTGGGACTTGGCTTCACAAGGAGCAAAGCATATCACAATGTGTATTAATTAATTGTTGATCATCTGATTTATCTGGTCTTATATGTGGATGATACATTGCTGATAGGAAATGACAAGGAGATTATCCAGGATATGAAAACTCAATTGTGATCTAAATTTGAAATGAAGGATCTTGGTGCTGCAAATTTCATTTTGGACATGGAAATTAAAAGAGATCGAGCAAATAGGAAACTCTCATTAAATAAGAGGAAATATGCTGAGACAATATTGCATATGTTTAATATGCAAGAATGTAAACCGACCAAGGTTCCTATTCCTGTAGGTGTAAAGTTATCTGTGGATAAATGTCCCAAGGCATAAGAACGGGAAGAAGACATGTCATGTGTTCCATATGCGAGTGTGGTTGGAAGTTTGATGTACACAATGGTCTATACTAAACCAGACATTGCAAATGCAGTGGGATTTTTGAGCAGGTATATGTCAAAACCAGGGAAGGAGCATTAAACATCAATAAACATGGTTTTCAAGTATTTGCGTAGCACTACTAGTTATGGATTGGGCTGCCAAGGAATCCCAGGATTGGATAGAGTGTTGGACATACATGGATTTGTGGATGTAGATTGGGATAGATATTTGGATTATAGAAGATCTACAAGCAGGTATGTGTTTAACCTGTTTGGAGGAGAAATCAATTGGATGTATAAAAGATAGTCTGTAGTGGCACTCTGAACTAGTTGAAGACATGGAAACCTCTCATGCAAGCAAGGAAGAAGTATGGTTACAGAGATCGTGTTCAGGTATTGGGTTGGTACAACTAGCTATAAGGATATATTCTGACAGTCATAGTGCAATCTTCTTGGCGAAGAACCTGACTTATCATTCAAAGACAAATAATATTGATGTTCAATATCACTTTGTGAGAGACATGGTTGAAGACAAGAAAGTGTTGTTGATGAAGGTGGACAATTTGGATAATGTTGAGTTTCATTGACAAAATCCGTGAGCACTGAGAATTTCTCTTGGTGTAGAGGATATATGGGCATTGTTGCCCTGGATTGTTGACTATGTAATCTTGTAACCCCATGTATGCAAAGAAAACAACAAGTGGGAGAATGTCGGGTATGTGTTATATTCTTTGCAAAATTTATCCCATGTATTGTACACTGATATGGGAGAAAAGGGGGTCTGGGAGGTGCTTATCACCCCCAAGCGGGAGGTTTGCGTGGTTTCGAGGGCGAGAGCCCCTAGAAAAAAAAATTGGTTCGTTTTTTGCATCCATTTTTGGTGGTTTTTCAACACATGGTTTTTGTTGATGGTTTTCTAATTCCGATTAAGGAATTAGAGCTGTTGACTAATCCGAGTCAATGGATTAGGGGTTTGGATGCTATGGGATCCTATATGTATGTCATATTGTAAACAATGAATATGATGAATATAATATTAGAGGTGTGACTCTAAACGGATTGTTTGTTTTCCCGGTTTGGGTTTCCAGGGTAAAAATCTCTGTGTAATGTGTGTGTGTGTGTGCCATTGTATATTTTATGTTTTATTAAGAAAATATTTGCAGTAATTAATTGTACAAGGTTAAAATCTACACTCACGTCATGGGGGAAGTCATGGTTCACACAACCATGCACGAGCAAAAGATAATGACACTATAAAATAAACACACACATAATTAATTTTCATAAAATAGTGAGTGCATAACTTATTTTTACCAACATCGGTATAGAACAAGAATCGTGTATTCAACATACATACCATTAGAAGGTTCACATGGTCATGTGATTTCAACTCTGACAAATTCCCTTCTAGAGTGAAGCAACGTCTTAGAGTCAACCCATATAAAGAAGGTGCCTTCACACCCAATATAACATCCTTCACCATAGAAAAATCATCTTTCTTCAAAATCCATGGGACATCACCTTCTTTAAAAGACCAAGAGGGACCAACCTCTCCTCTAGTTCTGTTTCTTGGACAATGTCTCTTTTTAGTAATTGAAGCAATAAAATCTCTCATGACAACCAATGTGTTGCTTTTATTCCATGATATGTGCCTCCATAAGGAAGATGAAACATTTTTGAATATATGGATGGGATCTAGTAAGTAGCCAATCTTAAGATGCTCCCAATATGGAAACTCACAAAATACAGATTTCCTTTTTCATCCCAATGGGCATTTTATCAACATAGATGTCAAAAAAATTAGGATCATCGAACATAGGTTCCCCATTTGAATCAAACAATTGTACCATTTCCTTCTCCTTCTCTGTGTCTTATGATCTATTCCAATCCGTTAGTGTCATTATTTTAGGTCTTTGAGTACTCTTTGGTTTACCATTCAAAGCAAATGCAACTCTTTTATAAGGGTGATCTTCTAGGAGGAATACCCTCGAATAGTTTACATCAGTTTTCGTAGGTGGTTGGACCACCTAGCCTTTATAGAAGGTCCACAAAATTTACATCCACGATGCCCTTTTGTTACAAGATCTACAATTTTATTGTGCACATAGCATGTTAGTGTCAAAAATATAGTTGCGCCAAATGAAGTATGCTAGATAACATTGCAGATATAAACATATCAATGAACATGCTTACCAGAGCAAACTCCTAGTCCTGGATAATTGTGTGTGGTGTATGCATATATTCCATACAACGTGAAAGACCTCTCCATTGGGATGGGTTTTTATACATCATATACATGTATCCCTTCCCATAATTGCTTAAATTCATTGATCAATGGTTGAAGGTATACATCCATTCTCTTCACTTGTCTTCTGCCTAGGACTATAAGAGCTAGCATAAGATGTTCATTCTTCACGGAAAACCATGGGGGGATATTTTTATTGATCACTACCACTGGACAAATATAATAGTTGGTGTTTTGGAGGGAATACAGGTTAACTCCATCCATATCTATGCTCAATCATAGGCTCCATACTTAATCCTTGAATTTATTAGGCCATGTATCCTCTATATGCTTCATGGATATAGAATCTGTTGGGATTTGCATAACTCCTGGCTCACTTCTATGTGAGGCATGCCACCCTTGCAACATGGCTAATTGTTTGCAATGAAAGAGCCTTTGAATCCTTGGAAGCATTGGCATTTGCCTCAATATCTTATGAGGAGAACCGTGTGCCTTACCCTTGTTTTTATTTTATTTATGTTACCTGTCATGCCCACATTATGGACACATCTCTTTGTTCGCATATTCATTTATGTATAGAATGCAATAATTTGGACATGCGTGTTATGATATGTACTAAACACCCAATATTTCCAACATTTGATTTCCCTTTGCGCAATTATCGAGCAAGAGATTATCACTCGAAAGTACTTTATCTTTACGTAACTTGCAATTAGTGTGCAATAGAAATGTACACTATCGTTAAGCATGAATAAAATCAACCCTTTTCCTTCATTGCATGACAATATTCCTTAAACATTTAGGGGACTTAATGGTTAGTTACCTCAAAAGTGTCGAGAAACACACGCCTGACATACCATACATTGCTTTCAAGTTCTGTAGTAACATTGTTGTCCCTACCTGGGTAGACCTTGGAATTCTGTACTTGACCAAATAGAGGGGTGGTGGAAGCAGATTTTAGGCTTTCATAGAAGGTATCTACAACATCAACATTGTCCCCTATTTCATTTTACTTGAATGCATCTAACGATATTCCTTCCATGGCTTGGGTATCCCACAAGAAATCATACATACCAACCTCTATATCATTAGCTTCATCCCCAACATGTGAAGAACTAGTGTTACTATCAAGGTTTTGAATTGGTGACTCATGACATAGTGGGAATTGAATAGGTGTTTCTTTCAACCATTCTCAGTATGCTTCCTCTCTGAGCTATTTCATTTAGCAACAAGCTCGCGAATTGACATTGTACTTGGGTGCAATGGTAGATGGTGGACAAGTTGTTGATCATAAGAATCATGATTGTTAAAATATTGAACATTAAATCGATAATATTATTAGTAAAACAATGCTTTTGATATGTTCAAACATTATACCAAACACTTATTAGAAGTATGGACATTTTCCCCCAATAATAAACATAAAACCAACCACTTTATAAAACAAATGTCGAATTCAGAAATACATTTACATTAGTTCCAATGAAAATAAAAAAAACACAATTACTCAATCATCTTTTTCTTATGCCCTATGGGGTTGTATACATAAAAGAGATCCAATTCATGGTGTAATACAATGGACCCAGGTTGGTTTTTGGAAGATGGCATATTAGGATTGGTAGGGTAAAGAAGTTGTCCATTTTCATCAAACATCTAGTGGAGGTATCTTTCTCCTGATAAGAGGTTGCAGAATTTTGGGGCTACATGAATATCTTGAGTATATGAATGATCCAAGTGGACATCGGTGGCCGCCCACCTATTCCACTTGCTCAACATATAGTTTCCATTTTGGCAGTTTTTCTATAGTTTTTTGGGTCCCAAATTTTCAAGGTTGTTTTGAGGCCCTAAACAATGTTTTTTTGGCATGGTAACGCCCAATAGATACTTGTTGATGTCATATATTGGGTCTTTCAGAATGTGTACTCCTCAGTTAGACCTTTTCGATGAGGTATCAAGTGCCCCAAACGAAGATCACACACAAAATTTAATTCCTAGGGAAGTTGACATATCAACTACCCTTTTGGGGCCCACAAACCTTTTGACGTTTCATCTTCTAGGGTTAGGGTTTTGGATGTTTGGGGTTTTCTCATTTATGATTTATATTAAAAAGGCATTGCGAGCCTCATTTTAATGATCTTCTTGCGAATGCGCATAGCCATCACATCTCTTCTCATAGATAAGATACCACCATTCTAGCGAGTTCATTTCACTCTATATTTTATTTTATAGTCTCTGCATATTTCAATCTTCAATAGAAATTGAGTATTGTTGTATCTTTGTGTTTCTATATTATTTTTGTGTTTTGTTTCATTCCCTCATAAATATGAATCAATGGTATCAGAGTGATCTACTCTTTATTGGTTTCTCTATGCATGCCCCCAACGAGATCAAGGTATCAAGCATTGAGACTTGAACTAGTCAAACCTTTGGAAGATTGTCCTCACTGACCTCGGTGCTCTCCCATGGCATAGGAACAGAGAGACGAGGGAGAAAAAATATATTATTAACTTGTTGCTCGTGGAAGTCCTCGCGAAATAGAGGAACAAGATGATGGATCAATTTTCCCAAATCCTTTAGTTATTGCTGACAAAAACATAGACATGTTCATCAAACGACCACTTTGGAGGTGTTTCCCCCTTCAAGGTACAAGTTAATTTTGATATTCCCACATTTGAAGGTTAGATAGATGTAGATGCTTTGGAAAAATAGATAAATCTACTAGAAGGCTATTTCTCTGTCCATAATTTTTCCGATAGGGAAAAGATTACCTTTGTGCTCCTTAAGGCAGTCCCCCATGTCAAACATTGGTGGGAGACTTACTGTGGGCAAAGCTCCATAGAGGATTCTAGAATATTTGGGGTTGAGCCAACTTGGGACTCTTTTATAGATGCCATCAAGGAACAATATTACACTGTTGGAAACTACGACGACCAATACACAAGATGGACCACACTCCATCAGGAGAGGGAGAAAATAGTGCCAAAGTGCACAAATACCTTCCATAAATTGCACACCAAGTTAGTTATCAGAGACTCTAAGCGAAATTTGGCTCTAAAATACTGTGGGAACCTACACAGGTACATCCAAATATAGATGGAATTTCTGGACATCTCATCGCTAGGAGTTTCTTATCGATATGTTGTCAAAATTGAGCAAAAATTTAAGCAAAGGAATAAGTGGGAGTTTGGATCTGTGAATGCATAAAAAAAAATCACAGTAAGGAATCAGTAACCAATTCCCCGAATTGATGACCTTCTCAACTAGCTGAAGAGGGCCAAGTATTTTAGTAAGATTGTTCTGAAGTACGACTACCACCAGGTCCCCATAGAATAGATTGATGTATGGAAGACCACTTTCAAGTCTAATGAAGGTCTTTTTGAGTGGTTGGTCATGCCCTTTGGGTTGACTAATGCCCTAACCACCTTCATGAGGTTGATGGATGAGATATTGCGACACTTCATCAATTCCTTTATGGATGTATATCTGGATGACATCCTCATCTTCAACAAGAGTTAGGGAGAACACTTGCAACACATTCAACATGTCCTCCACACTTTGCGGCCACACAAGTTTTATGCTAACTTAGAGAAATGTTCCTTCAGCAGGAACACAGTTCAATACATCATATACATTGTATATGAGCATGGTGTGCATGTCGATCCATCCAATATCTAAGTCATTATGACTAGCCAACCCCAACAACACTCATCAAGCTGCAAAGATTCTTAGGCCTCGTTGACATCTATCACAGATTTGTATTGGGGTTCTCCCATATAACATGGGCTCTCATCCAAGTGACCAAGGGTGGTTGCAAAGCCAAATTTGTGTGGGGTAGATCACAACAAAAAGATTTTGATGATATGAAACATCACTTATGCTAAGCCCCGATGCTTGCCTTACCTGATCTACAATAACCATTTGATAATGCAACCGATGCTTTAGATTATGTTGTTGGTGTCGTTCTCACTCAACATGATCATCTAGTGGCCTATCATAGTGAGACTCTCTCAGATTTCATCCGTAATTACCCCACCTATGACAAAGAAATGTATTCTATCGTACAAGCATGCCACCAATGGAAGCATTACATTCTAGGGAAGGAGACAGTCATCCATATGGATCACATGCCTTTGCAATTCATGTAGACATAAGGAAAATTGTAGAATGACTGCCATCAAAAGTGGTCCACATACTTGCAGTAGTTTCACATGAACATTAATTATAAGAAAGGGAGCACCAATTGCGTCATTGACTACCTCAGTTGACCTCTAATTGCAACACTAACCAATGTGCTTGACTCTTGTGGGCATGCGACTTCCAGGTGGTCCCAACTCTATGAAAATGATATTGATTTTGCTATGAACTACCAGATGTCAGGAACATGCATCGTCATTGTCGACTTCCATCTTCAGGATGGACTGTTGTGCCATCTGGGTCATCTCTGTATTCCTTCAAGCAAGCGTGCAAAGCTGATTTGGGAAGCCCACTCTAAATGGGTGGCAAGACACTTTGGCATGGATAAGATAGTGGCAATACTATATAAGTATTTCTATTGGTTGAAGCTTCGATGGGATGTTAGTAAGTATATCGGATCCTGCACTACATGTTCCATTGTCAAGCCAGCCATTAAAAAATAAATATTGTACACCCCTCTGCCAACTCCTAACAGGCCATGGGAATCCATCTTGATGGACTACAAGTCAGGTTTTCCCTTCACCAAGCATGGTAATGACTGTGTATTCGTGGTTGTTGATTGATTCTCTAAGATGGCCATTCTGACCACCTGGAAGCAGATCATCACAACCGAGGCCAATGCCAAGATTTTCTTTGAGCATGTATGGGTACACTTTGGACTACCATAGACCATCATATCAGATTGGGACATCATATTCTTGAGCACATTTTAGTCGAGCCTCTGGTCATTGTTGGACACCAAGCTCACTAAATCCACTGCCTTCCACCCTTATACTGATGAACAAATAGAGGTCGTTAATAGGATGATCGTGCATCTCTTGCACATGTACAACTCCTAGAATCCACACACATGGGTTGAGAGGCTTCCTTATGTCCAACACAACTACAATAGAGCACTCCATAGCTTGACCAACCACATCCCTTTTCAGGTGGGCATGGGTTTTCAACCATTTGGCCCCATTGATGTAGCACTGCCCCTTGCATCCACACATAAATAATCTTCCCATGCTCAATCTAAGGCAAACAAGGCCACCAAATTCATTGAACAGATTCAACACAATCACCAATAGGTCCATGATATTTTGCAGAAAGCCAATGCTAAGTACAAGTAACACCATGATCGACATCGAGTTCCCGATAATTTCCAATTAAGCAATAAGGTTTGATTACATTTGTAGAAAGAGTGTCTTATAGGGCCCCATCAGAAGCTACGATCACTTCGCTATGGACCTTACACAATCACCAAGGCTATGGGAGACAATTATTTTGAGTTAACTATTCCCCCCTTCCTTGGATTACATCCAATATTCAATGTGGACTTCCTTCGACCATATTTTCCACCACTACTGGACATATCAGAAGTGGCAGAGCAACTGATACCTATATAGCTCAACCCTGACTGCATTGAACATGAAACCATTGATCGAATTATGGACACACACTTTGCATATTCTTTTACGGTCTTTGCATATTTAAATCTTTAATATAAATTGAGTATTGTTTGTCTCTTTTTGTTTTTGTCTTATTTTTGTGTTTTATTTTGTTCCCTCATAAATCTGGATCATTGAACTTGATCCTGAATATTGATCCTACAAAATTCAATGAACAATTATTCAATTGCAGCTACATACATAACATAAATTCAATGAGATAAATGAATTGTCAATAAAATCTAGACGTATTGCAATCGGCGTGAGAGAACTTGAAGGACTTCCAAAGATACAAAATGAGCTAGAATCTGAAGAATTGACCATTTGATATTATAATTATTTTTTTCTTGCATTTGAGCCAAAATCGTCATCTTGGGTAGCATAGAACAATCCAACTTCAAAAATAACTTAAAATAAAATTTATAACTTGATGGTGCACTTCATCATATAAAGATGCACCAGTGCGTATGGATAAACCAAATACACCGATGCGTTTAATTGAATGAAGTGCCGAAGACTGACCTCCATTATTTCCTCTGCAAAACAAAACCTCCGCAAAATTTAAATGTGGATATTTGCATTTGCATTGTGCACATTTAACTGTCTCATAGTGCATTATTACTTACACACTGCACTGGTGCATTTAAAATTGTATAGCACACCGACTAAAGCAAGTTAGAAAAACAATGTGCACTTACTATCAATACTTTGAAATTTACTACGAAAACAAATCGATGTGTTATACTTACACACCGAACCGGTGTGCTACTCACAATATAGCGCACTGCAAAATGTAACTTTCGAAAAAAAACCAGCGTGCATGTTTATCATCAATGCACTGAAATATACAACAAAAAAATAAGCAGGAATTTGAGTTTTGTGATTATAAAGGAAAACCCTATTCATTCTTTTATTTGTTTTCCAAAAATTAGAAATGATATTTGTGTAATAGAGATTTATCAACAAAGACTTGAGAGTGGGTGGATTTTTTTTGAAGAGCCAAATTCAAAGGGAATTACTGTAGATCACATAGAAATATGCAAAGAAGATATTTCAGGCATATGATTTCATTCTATTAATCATCTTAATCATTCTCCTATTTGATTCAAACATATTTCAGTGCATTCGCAAACAAAAAAAAGGGTTTCATAGTTACCTTCAGTATTGGAAGCCCTAATTTTCTCACATTTTTTTTACTTTCTCTTTATATATTTCACAAGAAGATTTTTTTTGAGAAAATTTTCTTATTGGGTTTGTTTATTTATATCTGGTTGTTTCCCATTCATTGCAACAAAACCACTCATTGCATTGGATCCCAAACTGTCGTTTCGCTGTGAGTTTTTTAAAAAATGCCTTCACGGTGACCAGTGTGCTCTGTACATAGTAAGAGCACTGGTGTGTATTTATATGTAAACAACATCACTTAATTCATATTGGAAATAATATTAGAAAATCCTTTTTGCGGTCGGTGGTGCGCATTTTACCTAGATAACCATTGCGGCACATTGTTTACAAAGTGCACTGTTGAGTTTAAAATGGAAAAAATATTCCTTTTATATGGAAATCTTCATGTCTTAAATTTATTCACAGGTCGATGATGCGTAATAAACATTACCGAGAAATCCATGCCTTTCTTAATTCTTAAAGCTTCAGTTGGATATAAAAATTTGTAAAACGTTTTCAATTTCGCAACGATATTGTTATATTGTACCAATGCGTATATGTATGGTTGATGCACTAATACATAAAAATATGGTTGACACCCCGATGCATATTAAGTTACTATACACACTGAGATCTTATTTAAAAAATAAACGAAGTAATTTTTATATCTGATGATTCCTATTTTTTTATTATTATTAGGGAGATTTTGAAAATTCCAAAGAATAAACAAGGGGAAAACCAAGACATGTCGATAGGGATGTCCAAAAAAGTGTAGAAGAAGATGGTAAAAGAAATGAATATAATTGTGTCGCAAGAGGGGCCATCCCAACTACAATTTGCATCAAAGGAATGTAATCATTTATTTATTATTTTATGTACATCGAATTTAATTATAGCATGAAATATTGATTTTCAATTGTTTTGTTTCGGAAAAGAAAAACAAATAGAATTCATTCAACACATAAGACATGGCAACTAGGAATAAAAGGGTTGATTGCAAACTTTGTGAGTATTTACGTTTTTGGCCTTTCTTAAGATTTCATGTTTGTTGTTATCTTTATATTTAAATAATTAATTTACACTTGTCCATGAATGCTTTCTAGTAGGTGCTAACATACAAAGAGGAGACAACCCATGAATTGATAAACATTGGGTTAAGTATGGGTTGTGAGTATATGTCGAAGAATGAAATTTTAGTTGAACAATTTGTAAGTAGCTATGTTGTTTAATTTCCCTTGTTTTATAATTAATGAAAAAACAAGAAAATTTTATATTGATTATATCGATTGTGCTTTGTCATGTCATACTAAACATGCAAGAAACAAAGTATGGAATGCAACCAACAGAGGATATTTTGAGAGAATTCACGAAGCATGGCTTTGAAATATTGTGTATTGTTTATGAAATACTTGGCGCTAAGGTATGTTTTATTTATTTATGCAATAATGTATATTCTACTATATCTATCTATCTATATAGTTTATTTCTATGTTTGTAGATGGAAGATGAAGGGGCGGAACATAAAAAAACAAGTTGATCAAGAAAACATTATGTTAAAAAACCAAAATACAATATCACCTACAAATGATGAAGAAATGAGACATGCACGCAGCTCGAGCGATGCCAACAATTCAATTGATGAATGCCAATCAATATAATTGAATGTTACTGCAAGTTGTATGTTTTGGAATATTTGTATCTAAAAATTAGGGATTTTGTTTAATGTACTCAACATATTGTCCCAATTGCATGAGGACATGTTATCAATAAGTGTAACAATTACAAATTGATTGCAATTTTATTTTTGTGGACCTTTATGTTGTCCCTTTTTGTATGACAATGGGTTTCTTATTCATATATAATAAAATGGGTTTCTTATTTCATTGCATTTTCGAATGTTGTAAAAGGTTGAATTCCTGAATAATTAATATGTGGATGATTTACATTATTACAAATAACAGAGGTGTAATTGGTTGGATAATGCATTAATGCAATCACTATAATAACACACATACCGATACAAACTGTTTAGAAAACGATGCGTTTTGAGGAGTCATACTAACCGGTGCACGATAATTATAATAACACACGTATCAATACGAACTATTAAGAAAATGCACCGTTTCGTAAATGATGTAACATACAATAATAATTATTGTTTCAAAATTGTATGGTGCTAACATTTAAAATATACATCGGGGCACTAAAAATAATTTATGTATCAGTGCGTTAAGTTTAATATACACACTTGGGTTCTAAATATTATTTACTCATCAGTGCCTTTACTATAATATACGCATCGATGCTTAGTAAAAATATTGT
Source organism: Picea engelmannii (assembly GCA_009831015.1). Lineage (NCBI taxonomy): Eukaryota > Viridiplantae > Streptophyta > Pinopsida > Pinales > Pinaceae > Picea > Picea engelmannii. The sequence goes on from ML805500.1 coordinate 170,630, forward strand.
CGTTGACATCTCACCTCGAATATTTGAAATTTCACTACCCTTCAATGCACATTGTAAAACAGACACGAGTATGTACTAATTACATAAGCACTGGGGCACACACTGTATTAAACACATCGATTTTTAGGATAAATTGATCGCACCGGTGCTCACGATAACTTAAATGAATTAGGGCGTACAAAACCTAAAACGCACTAGTGCTTCATACGCAAACAAGGTAGAACCAATGAATAGAAATTATCATAGCATCAATGCTCTGCATACGATGAAAAAGGTGGAACTGGTGCACAATAGTTATAAACACACTGGGGCATTTTTTATTATATTAACATGTCGGGGTGTTTGTATTATATTAATGCATTGGTGTGTTGGTATTATATTAACGCACCTATGTGTGTTCGTTAATACCACATCGATGCATTTTGAAAATAACAACACCGAAAAAAAACCTCCGCCTGCCCAATTTTTTTTGGTTATATGGAACATCCACTAAAACCTCCACAATCAATAAAGGAGGTTGTAGAGAAGGTTTTTTTGAATTTTTTTCCAAATTTTGTAACACTAAGAACCTCTGCTAGAAGGTGTTCTCCTTGTAGTGGTATTATCTTATTGAAGAATCAACTCTCTAGAACAACTTATGGAATGAAGAATCAAATCACTAGGACAATTTATGGAATGAAAAATATGCTTCGAACATCACTTGGCAAGTCCTCCCCAAGGAAAATTCTTTCCCTAAAGGATTATATATTTGGATGAATGTAAAACAAGGTATGCAAATAGTACAAGAGCATGGTTTCGAGGAAATTTAAGATGGGTGGATAACATTTGCTTGGGAAGATGCATGAGATTTGTTTTCACCTCTCAACAAAGGACCTTCATTTAGCAAGAAAGCACATGGAGAACAATGGTTTGTTTCATGTGAATCAATATTGGGACCCTCGTATACAGGGCCATAAAGGAATTAATGGGAATCATTCTCTTTTGATATCAATCCCCCTAGGATGTCAATTGGTTCAAAAGATAGATTATGGAAATGATTACAAAGAGATTATTCTACTCATAGAAGGGAAGGATAAGCTCAGGTTGGGGGTTAGGGGATCAATGGTCAGGGGATTCATCGGTGAAGATCACATATTATAAATATATCAGTATGGAAAGTTTGAGAGACAAAGATAAGGTTTGGGAAAAGGATTGGAATCTATACTCATATCCAAAAACATCAACCTTATTGTGACTATCGACTCACAAAACAAATTTAATATGGAATAACCTCTATAAATAGGTTTTAATGGACCTTTTGTTATGTTATGTGTTGATCTAGGAGGATCTTCACATTCTACAAATTGAAGTTGGTTTTAATTTCCATCGAGATTGTTCACACAAGGAAGAGCTTGCAGGGAGCTTTCAGACGCAATTTGAACAAGGTAAAATGGAATTTGTATGCGAAAGATGTGGCTCACTGAAGTTTTGGGAAAATGGGCAGAAATGAAAAAATTAAATGAAATTATTAATACATATTTTAAATCTTAGGTGCTCTTGTATTTGTCATTTTTAATGTAATAGGAAACTAATGCAATGAGAGAGCTATGTGTCACAGTAGTTTCCTATTCTAAGGGATAGTTGAGATCTTCATGGTATCGTTGAGATTTTCTCTCAACCAATCCCTTGATTTGTGCCCAAATCCTAATTTATGGGATCTAGAGAGTTATTCTCTCCTTAATATCTTGAGGTAGTTCTCAATTGAAGAAATATTTAAGAAAGTGGAGAGAAAAAGAGTATTCATAACTCTTTGAAGAAGAATAAACAATTAGGCTCAATGTCCTGAAGATGGATCCTGTTTTGGATCCGAAACGTCGACAGTCTATTGACAAAACTGTGGCTATTCCGATCAAAACCGAAAAACCCAACCACATAAATCTCACAAATCAAATTAGGCTTGTTGTTTGAATTATTATCCATTTTTTTTGAAAATGAGATTAAGCCCCTTATTGGAATAATTGTAATCCCCCTAAAGGGAGAATTGTAAGCATTGTAAAGCATCCTTTACTTATGACTGAATCTGGAGAATGTAAAGAGTCACTCGATAATTATGAAAGGGATGTCTATAAATGAGAAATGTATTTTGACTCGGATGGTATCACGACATGTACTACTACTGTGTGGTAAATTTGAACAAGAGATAACTTTGGAGATTTTGGTATAAATATGTATGAATCAAACTATTATGTTTATGCATATTTATTTATGTGAGTATATGGATTTTAGTTCAATGAACTTTTTCTAGACTAATGTATTGTATATTCATTGTTTCCATCATTTTCATACTAAGTGCAACGATAATATAATAGGTTGGTGAATCAATTATTTGTATTTGATTTGTTGTATTGTTAAATTTGTTTATTCCTTGCTTCTATGAATTACTTATGTGCAAGTAATATTATGTTTAACTGCACTTATCAGAATAGTTTGCTCCTAATCAAGATATGATAGAATAAATTAGGAATGCATGTTAGGACAATAGGTAATCATTTTAGTTTAATTTAGTCTCTTAGAATTCTAAATCATCTGAGAACATTTTGTTCCCAAATTCATATTTAGATAGTCTTAGAGTGGCAACCAGGCCAATATTCTAGTCAGAAATGATATCCCAAATGAGAGTGAGTCTAATTGGGACCTGCCATCAAGCCTTTTCCCTTAAACTGCTTGAACGAGTCTTTTGGTACCATCAAAAAGCCTCTTGTTGGGAGAATTGTAAGCCCCTTATTGGGAGAAATGTAATCCCTTTAGTGGGTGAATTGTGATCCCTTTGTAAAGGAGAACTATCCCCTTATTGGGAGAAGATTTCAACCCTTTGTAAAGGAGAACAAGCCCCTCATTGGGAGAAGAATTCATCGCTTTTGTAAACTAAGAAACCCATTTTGAAGGAGAAATAATGACATGGTTCGTTGATTGAGAGAACTAGGGGACATAGCCCACAATTGGTGAACTTTGTTATCAATATAGCTTGCATATTGTTTTATGTGCTTGCTGTTTTTTTAATTTCAGTTTTTAAATGTGAATTATATTGCCAATTTTCATGTTAAGAAAGGAAAATTAAGAAATCTATAAAGCATATGGAATGGAGAGAAAATGAGTTGGTTTTTAAATTTCCCATTTTCCAGACCATGTGCTATAGAGCAAAATAATACATTGATCACTCGATCCAAATGGATCCTTGAAGAATCGAAATGGCTAGGTGGTTAATTCTGTAGTTAAATTTTTGTGCTTAAGAACCCTTGACTTCCATAGTTGAAGCCCATTATTCATGCATTGGAAAAGTTCTCATTTCCTTAAAAAAATTTCTAAGGCAAGTAAATGTGGAGCTTTGGCATGCAAAGAATTAGAGGAGTTTAAGGGAAGGTGAAATCTACAATATGCAAGAAAGGATGTGGCCAAAGCAATGCAAAGGTTTTTGCAACACCAAGGAAAAATAAGGGAGTTGGAAGAAAGTCTACCTCCACACTTCACATCATGACAAAGGAAAAGCAATAGGCAAATATGCATGTGAAGGCTAAGATGTAGCAAAAAATTGTGGTACTGGGTGACAAGGGCTCCACCCTCTACACTCCACATCACATACAAACCACATAGACAATAAATGATAATATTAACTGCAACATGGGCTCCACCCTCCACATACAACTAAGAAGAAGCATGCAAACAAACAACATGTCAATTCCCACAATAGATGACAACATGTGGCCTATTCAACCAATGAAAGGATGCCAAGTTGGAGGCCCATGAATAACTAAATATTAGGGAACTATTCTCTAAATGGTTGTGAAAGTCATTATCTTTGCACATACCAAATAATTCAAGAACAAAGGAAGGTTATAGAGAAAAAAGAGGTGTTTGACATGGAAGAAGCTATAAGAGTTTACAATGAATAAAATATCTAGAAAGGAAGAAAAGGGAAAGTAGAAGATTATTCACGGGCCATGTTGACATTTTTTTATGCATGATATATATTGAATGGATAGAAAAACAAAAATAATTATTGAATTACTGGTTCATGGAAGATATCTAGATGTACTGACTACAACATTCCCATCATACTGTCTATTTCTTGAACTTTAAAACTAGAGAGCCTTATAATTGTAAAAGCACCATTAATAGAATAAATAGAGAAAGACAAACATTTCAAAGATGGAATTTACCCCTATAAGATCCTCTAAGGCATCTCTTATGTTATCTATGTATGTGGGATTGAGTATTTAAATATTTTATTATATGTTTGTTAAAGAAATCACAATCACTAGCAAGGCACAATTGATTATTGTAGGTATGGTTTACATTCTCTATTTATTTCGCACTTAGGATCTGTATTGGTGAGTCATTTTGACCCCAATCCATATGATCATGGATCATTATGGTATTGGATAATAGTTCCTAACATTGAGAGGGTAGTTACCCAGGAATGTTTCCTAGACTGAGAAAGTTTCAAGAAGGTTGAGAGTTACTTCCATAAACCCTAAAATTGGTATTGGATGAGGAAAAAAATAAACTCAAGATCATGCCATGGGTTTTGAGATAAATATCAATGAGACCCACTATAAGACAACATATTTGGAGAAACAAAGGGCTCAAATGGTCTAAAGGTGTCTTAGATGGCACAAGGAGTAACCGATATGAACCATAATGTCGCTAAAATGTTGCCATGTTGGTACAAGAGAAGAAGAAGAAGAAGAAGAAAGAAGTTCAAGAGCCAAGCTCCAGATCAAATGAATAATATGGAGGCAAGAGGGTACCTAAAGTGGAGTAACTAGAGAAGGAGACAAAGGAATGCAACAAGACTTAAGCACCATTTATAGTAGAGTTAAAAATTGACATCTAGCCACATACAAGTCAGATAGATGTGTTAAATTTGAATCATTGGTTGCAACAATTGTAAGTTTATTTTAGTGTGCATGAGGTTGGTGAAGCACAAATAATCTATTTTGATTATTTGAAGTTAGAAGGTCACATTTTGAATTGTCCTTCAAATCGCCATGGAAAAGCACTAGACATGCCAACAAGTTGCTTGAACTGATCTTTGCCCAACTTAAGTAAGACCACGTTGCCAACTTGAAACTTTGTTTCTCTTCTACCAGGATCTACCCAACACTTCATCCTTTTGGTTTCCTTTGTCAATTGAACACATGCCATCTCTAGCCTATCCTACCATCTTTTGATGAACCCCGGGGTTGATGGGTTGCACCCATAGTATCCTTACAACACCTCGTGGGCTACCAACTATTGCTTCCCATTAGCCAACTCAAATAGAATGTATCTCGAAGCTGAAATTTTCTACATGTTGTAACTGAATTGGGCTTCATCCAACCACTATGCCAATTTGATTGGTCTACATGAAGAAAATGCCTTGAGTAATCATCCAAAAGTCCATTCATGTGTTTTGTCTACTTATGGGATTTCATATGATAACTTGAACTCATTGACAACTTGATTCCAACAAGTCTAAACAATTCCATCCAGAACCGCCTCACTAACAATGTCTCTCTATCCGACACAATGTTCAATGGGAGACCCCAGTACTTCAGAACATTATTGGAAATAATTCTCACAACCTCTTCCATTGCATAAGGCACCTTTGTTGGAATGAAGGTTGCATACTTGGAAAATTGGTCAACAACCATCAATTTCCCATTATAACTTTGCAAAATAGGAAACTAAATGATAAAGTCCATAGGGACACTCTCCCTAGGTCCCTATGAAACTAGTAATGTTTGGAGT
>ML805501.1:0-14578 GCA_009831015.1 Picea engelmannii
TATGAGTTGGTGCTCATAAGATTGATAATGTACAGAAAATAATTATCATATAAAGAAGAAGAGGTTTTCACCCTTTATGGGTTTCCTCAGGAATATTTGTCTCTGTACTATATATGTGTGTGATTGATGTTGAATACTCTACTTCTTATTTATTGTGATCATCATTGAGAAGTTCTGTAATGAATTTATAAATGGATATAATTGTTTAAGCATAGTAAAAACTGATTCACACCCCCCCCCCCCTCTCAGTTGTCTAACCGAAAGATCCTTGATGATGAGGAAAATTCTCTTGAAACCAGAGAAAGAGATGGAGAATCTAGTCCAGAGGAACATTTTCTTTAGGACTTCTTGCAAAACCAAGGATAGGGTATGCAAGGTGATAGTTGACAATGGAAGCACATATAACTTAGTATCCACACAGATGGTGGAGAAGCTGGAATTGGAGATAGTTGTACATCCAAACCCATATAGAGTTTCGTGGTTACAAAAAGGACATCAGGTAACAGTCACTAAACATTGTTTAGTTGAATTTAAGATAGGAGGATATAGAGATGAGATTTCATGTGACATAATTCCCATGGATGTCTATCATATTTTTTTGGGGAGGCATTGGCAATATGATAGAAATGTTATTCATGATGGGAGAAAGAACACTTACACCTTGGAGAAGAATGGTAGGACGCATATGTTGCTGCCAATTGAAGACAAGAAGGCAAAAGCAAAAATAAGAAATACTATACTTCTCATGAGTGGGAAGGAACTTCTGGATGAGGTCAAGAAATAAGAAGAAATGCAGTTTGTTGTGGTTAGAAAACCTAGAGTCATCTTGGCCAGTACTTCAATAAATGATCTACCTGAGGAAATTCAAGAAATGCTTGAGAATTTCATTGATATAGTGGTGGAAAATTTACCTTGTTCATTGCCACCCATCAGGAGTATAAGCCATCACATTGACCTTATACCGGGAGAGAGTTTGCAAAACAAAGTAGCGTACAGATTGATGTCACAGGAGAATGAATAGGTTAAGAACCAAGTCTAGGATTTGATGGAAAAAGGGTTGATCAGAGAAAGCTTGAGTCCATGCGTTGTACCAACAATGTTGAATCTAAAAAAGGATGGTGGATGGAGAATGTGTATAGACTCGAGGGATATAAACAAAATCACCATCAGGTATATATTTCCTTTACCCACGATGGATGACTTGATGGATTTCTTGAGTGGAGAAAAGTTTTTTTCAAAAATTGATTTGAAAAGAGGATATCATCAGATTCGGATGAGAGAAGTGATGAATGAAAAACAACATTCAAGACGAATGAAGGGCTGTATGAATGGCTTGTCATGCCATTTGTCTTGACGAATGAACCAAGTATTTTCATGAGATTGATGAACAAAGTCTTGAAATATTTCATTGGTAAGTTTGTAATTGTGTATCTTGATGATATATTTATCTTTAGTAAGACCGAGAAAGAACATTTGAGACATTTAACTCTAGTGATGAGGAGGTTGCAACAAGAGAAGTTGCTGATAAATATGAAGAAGTCATCTTTCATGAAGACAAAACTCATTTATTTAGGTTTTGTGATCTCTTCAAATGAGTTAAAGATGGATCCAGAGAAGGTAAAAGAAATCAAAGAATGGCCGTCACCAAAGAATATCTTTGAAGTCAGAAGCTTCCATGGATTAGGCAATTTTTACAGGAAGTTCATCAGAAATTTTAGTGGAATTTCTCCACCAATGATGGACACAGTTAAGAAAATAAATAAATATTTTCATTGGATAGAGGAAGCGGGGAAATATTTTAAGTTGTTGAAAGAGGAGATAATTGAACAACCAGTTTTGGTTTTGCCATATTTTAGTAAAACATTTCAAGTGAGATGTGACGCAAGTGGATTTGCGATTGGAGCAGTCTTAAGCCAAGACAATAGACCCATTGCATAATTTAGTGAGAAGCTGAACGATGCCAAAATAAATTACTCCACTTATGAAAAAGATTTTTATGCAGTCATACAAGCACTGAAGAAATGGAGGCACTACCTGGTTCCAAAAGAGTTCATTTTGTATAGCGACAACCAGGCCTTACAGTTTATAATCAGACAGGAGAAACTGAACAAGAAACATGCAAAATGGGTTGAGTTCATGTATAACTTCACTTTTGTTATAAAGCACATTTCTGGAAATGCTAACAAGGTTGCTGATGCATTGAGCAAGAAATTTTTGATTCTACAGGAGTTTCGAGTGAAGACCTTAGGTTTTGATAGCCTTAAGGAAATGTACAGAGATGATTCAGATTTCAAGGATGCTTATGAAGCATGTGAGAATCCTGTTCTGATAGACATAAGCCAATGGATTGAATATTTAATTCAGGATGTATTGCTATTCAAAGGAAATCAATTGTGTATCTCGAAGAGTTCTATGAGAGACAACCTTTTGAAGGAAAAGCATAGTGGGGGATTGGCTGGACATTTCGGCCATGAAAAAACATTTGCGCAACTAAACAATTTGTATTATTGGCCAGGAATTAGGACATATGTGTGGATATTTGTCAACAGATGTAGAATCTTCAAGCACACAAAGGGGAAAAGACAAAATACTGGGTTGTATCAACCATTGCTAATACCAGAGAGGCCGTGGGATGCGATAAGCATGGATTTTGTGTTGGGACTACCAAGGACACAGAGAGGTTTTGATTCCATATTTGTGGTAGTCGATAGATTTTCCAAAATGGAACATTTTATTCCATGTCAGAAAACCAATGATGCAACACACATTGCGAATTTGTTTTTCAAAGAAATTGTTCGACTTCATGGTTTACCCAAGAGTATTGTTTTAGATAGAGATACCAAATTTGTTGGTCATTTATGGAGGACACTATGGAAGAAGTTGGGGATGAATCTATCCTTTATCTAAACATATCACCCTCAGATAGATGGACAGACTGAGATGGCAAATCAAAGTTTGGGGGACTTATTGAGGAGTTTAGTAGCAGAACATCACAACAGTGGGATCAGATTCTTCCACAAGAAAAATTTTCATATAATGACTCACCTAATAGGAGTACAGGAAAAATCCCATTTCAGATAATGTATGGAATGCATCCGAGAGGAGTATTTGAGTTGAGAGACTTAGAGCAGAGTGATTTCAGAAGTGTTGGAGCGGAAGATTTTGCAGCAGAGATGCAAGAGCTCCACAATAATATTAAAGATCGATTACAGAGTTCCAACCAGGAATACAAACGTAGAGCAGATCAACACAGGAGAGAGATTAAATTTGAAGTGGGATATTTAGTTTTGGCACATCTCAGAAAAGAAAGGTCCCCAAGGGGAACGTATAATAAGATGAAGATGAAAAAGATAGGGCCATGTAAGATTTTACGAAAATTTGAGGCAAATGCTTACAAGATAGAATTGCCAGATTATGTGGGCATATCACCCATATTCAACGTAGCATATCTGTATCCTTACAAAGAAGATGAAGTAGGAGGATAAGAGAATCATAAGGAAATTCAGTGGATCAAATATATGCCTGTAGCTGAAAAGCCACAGATGGAAAACATCATTGAACAGAGAGTTGACAAAAAGTTCCAAAGGAAGACATATTTTGAATATTTGGTAAAGTGGAAAGGACACCTGATTGAAGATGCCAGTTGGGAAAGTGAAGCAGATATCCAGAGACATGGACAGATGGTGCATGAGCTCATTGAAAAGAGTCCATGATTTTTTCAGCCAGAGGAGTAATGATGCAGGAGCATCGCCAACAAGCGCGAGTGGAGGACAACTGGATATACACCAGCGCACATTTTGAAAATATTTTGAATTTCAAAGGATGGAACATTAATGCAATATCTGAAAAGATATATTTTCTTTTAATGTATTGGGATTGTAACATAGATCTTGAGCGTTCACTCTCATCTGCCGGTTGTGGACAATTAATGTAATAAATGTAAAGTAGTTGTAGTCTTTAATTTCGATAAGATAGCTTAAGGTTGTAGGAGGGAAAAACTCAAGAGGACTCCCTCGTATGTATTGTATTGTAATTCTCATTGTAATTAAGTTGTAGAGCAAGAGAGCATAGGAGAGAAGAGAAGAACAAAGATTGAAGAAGTTGTTTGAGAAGATAGCTGTTGCTATAGAAACCATGTACATAAGCACTTGAATTAATATAAGGATGCTTTGATCTAATTTCATGGTGCTTTATGGTTATTGTTTGCATCTATTGAATGGTATGTTTATAGTTTTCTTATATTCTTTGTTATGCATTTGTTTCAATGCTGTGTATGTGATTTCATGTTGAATGTATGAAGTATGTGTGAGAAGAGTATTAGTTTCAATTGTTTCTCTTCCTGATAATTCCCGCAAGGAGTGTAGTGAAATTCTGCAAGGAGTGCGTCGACGAGTTTCTGATTTTTACCTCAGAAAATATCAAGAGAGATACCGTTGATCTTGTACCAGTGGAAGTGCAAGTATAACACAAAGCCGTGCAAAGTGTGTGTAGGCTGAGGAGAGTCTTATACTTTTCCAAATGAAGTGAGTGGTTGAAGAACTTCTGTCGCAAGGAGTGCGTAGAGTTGGGGTTGCTGAATAACCATAGGTTATTTTGGAAGCCACAAGGAGTGCGTGCAAGATTCCTTAAAATCCTTGAGTTTGCAGCAAGGATCAAGCTCAGGAAGGATAGAGACTTGGAGAAGTTTAGAATAAGGATGAGGTTTGGAGTCACCTCACGGAATCAAGCTTAGGAGTAAAGACGCCGAGATATTTGGCCAGGAAACATCAAGAACCTGAACAAATAGTGGAAATTCTCGGAGGGAGAAGCGCCAATATCCGTGGACTGTTAGATCTAGAGGAGTTGCAAGGAGGTTAAGGGTGAGAGTCCTTCAAAATTCTCAAGCTTAGGAGAGATAGTAGCCATCATATTTGAAGGAGTGTGAGCCGTTGACTTTGGCACTTTGAAATATCGAGAAGTTGGGAGTCGGAGGTTCGAAGGAGGGAGCCATTCCAAAGTCCCGATTCACAAAATTCTGACTTCGCGAAAAGAGAACCTGGAGCATCAGATCATGGAAAATGAGAACCTTTGATCTGGCATAAGCAGGCATCACGGGTTTTCATTTCGGGAGAAGGGGAGAGACCCACTTCACAAATTTCTGATACGTGAAATCCTTACTCACTCGGAAGCTAGGCCCTAAGTCACAGTTGGAGGTCACATTAGGAAGAATTAAAGGGAGAATCTAGGGACCGTTAAGCCCTTTTTTGGGGTTTCTGGAATCAGAGGAGTCGAGGCGACTTGAAATAGAAGTCCCAAAATCATGAAACACGAAGCGCCTTTGTGTAGGCTAGTGGTCACTGCCAGTGGTCGTGTGAGGGAGAACTTGCGCCTAGTGTTTTTTCACACAGGCGGGGTTCGTAAAAGGAGACCTATGGTTTATATGTATTGAAGGCTTCCAGTGTGGACCAAGGAGTCATTTCAAATCAAAGGAGTTTAAGATATGTAGACCGGGAGGTCAACAGACCCTACTGAGGTGGGTCTCTATGTCATTATGTATTATTGTTTCTTGTTGCAAAAGTCTAGTTTTTCAATTATATTTGACTCGAAAATCGCTATATGGTTAGCGAATTCATTATTAACATAATTATTATGTCTGATGGGTCAATAGAAATAATGATATCTTTCCCTCCAAGTATCCATTTGACTCTAAGTAGGACTGAAGCAAAGTCCCCTGAAGTTTTAGGGAATCTTCCTTTTTTTTTCATTATTGGACTGCATATTCTTTCATTGATAATTTACGTTAATTAATACCTTGAATAACATTCTTTATAATATCAATTAATTTTAGTTTTCCTTATAACTTTTGAACTCAATTCTTTATATCCCTTGAATTTGAAATTCTTCCATTTACTCATTTTTCTCCTTTTATATATATATATATATTTCTTTATAACACTTTCTCCTTAACTTAGTATAAGAATTGAGTAAACTTTAAATACTACTTTTTTAGTTAAAATTCTTCCTTTTTATAACTTTATAAAAATACCTTAACACCAATGAAATATTTCCTTTTAAAACCTTTTAACTTTATTATATTCTTCACTTTTCGTGTTTATAATTTCTATGCTTTGTTAACTAAAATATATCTTTTCTACTTATGACTCCTTTATAACGTTTAAGTAGGGATTAGTTTTTCTTTTAAAACCCCTCTTATTTAATCCTTATTTTAAATAATCACTTAGTTTAAATAAACTATGTTTTCTTCCTTTTTATAACTTTATAAAAATACCTTAACACCAATGAAATATTTCCTTTTTAAACTTTTAAACTTTATTATATTCTTCACTTTTCGTGCTTTGTTAACTAAAAAAATCTTTTCTACTTATGACTTCTTTATAATCTTTAAGTAGGGCTTAGTTTTATTAAAAAAACCCCTCTTATTAGTCTCTGCCGAAGGCATAGAGGGACTATAGCGATCGATAATTCGTTGACTTCATATTAATTTGTCCTTTGACCAAAAATATTTGCATAATCTCTATTGTTGGAACTAGCTAACTAAAAACATTGATTTGTATATAATAAAAAATACCATATATGTCATGATCTTATTCGAAAACAAATTGGAGGTCTTATTGCCAACTTCACTATTCCCAATGTTTTATATGTTAGCATATCCAAAGTTTTTGATCATATACGCTCTATCTGAATTTTTACTATTTTTTTGAAATGTTTGGATATCCAAAGTTTTGAACATAGAGAGTCAGTTTTTATTAGTTGACTTCATATTAGTTTGTCCTTTGAATATATATATTTTTTTGCATAGCCTCTATTGTTCGAACTATTGTTACTATTTTCTTTTATTGTTATAAAATAATATAATAATTGTTTTTTTCGTATGTAACAGACCTGCCACACTACATTCTTTCTTAAATGTTTACACAACAGTCCTGACAGACTTAAATGTTTACCTAACAGGCCTCACAACCTTAAATGTTTACTTAACAGGCCTATTACAATACATTTTCCTCCGATTTTTTTTATGCAATGTTCTGTGCAGTGAATATGGGAAATATTGTTCTTCAACGACATTACTGGTTCACTGGTTGATGCTTGCTCCTTGCTTGTTCACTGATTTCTTATTTACTGTTGTTATTGTTCTTGTTTGCCTGTTGGTCTTGTTGCAGTTTGCATGCTTGGGATTCTACAACCGCGATTGGGATTAGACTTCTGTCGTTCCCCATTGACAGGTGGGTTTCAGTGCCATGTTTATCTTCCTATTCGTTGTTTGCTGTTTTCTATTTGCATTTTGCAGGTGAGAAATTTCAATACTGGGGATGCCTGAGTCGGAATCCTCTTGCAGAACATCTTTGTATGTGAGGAGAAAATACGATTTCCTTTTCCTATACGTCACTGTGGCTATGATGGAGGTGGGTTTTGTGTCGAACATTGGTGATCAGGAACGCGACAAAGACATCATTACAATCCTTCTTCTCTGGTTGTAGTAATTGCATACAAAGATGGGTTGCAAGAGGATTTTTATTGCTCTCAGTATTGAAAAATACCAACCATGGAAACTATAACTTTCTTAATTGTTTGCATAGTGGGAGGCCTTTGGATGGTCCTCACAGCCTTAAATGTTTACCTAACATGACTCACAGCCTGAAATGCTTGCTTAGTGACTGTGTTACAATACATTTTCCTCCGAATATTTTGATACAATCTCGTGTGTAGTGAAATTGGCCAATATTGTTGTTCACCGACAATCCTGGTTGTCTGGTTGGTGCTTTCTCCTTGGTTTGCTGGATGCTGCTTATTGTTGTTTATTTCAACTTTGCAGAGTTGAGGTCCTGTAGATGCAGTTGGGCCTTTTGGTGCTTGTTCACTGGTTTGTTATTTGCTACTTGCTCTTGTTTGCTTCAACTTTTCAAGGTTGGGGTCCTGCATCTGTAGTTGGACATGTTGTTGCAGTTTGAGGGCCAGTGGATGCACTTCTGTCCTTCTCCATTCACCGGTGGGTCTCGGTGTTGCGGTTGCATTCCTGCATTGCTTAACAAGCCTATTGCAATACATTTTCGTCCTTTTTTTTTTCTTCTGCAATGTTGTCTGCAGTGAATATGGGAAATATTTTTCTTTGGCGGCATTACTGGTTCGCTGGTTGCTGCTTGCTCATTGCTTGTTGACTGGTTTCTTGTTTTCCTATTGCTATTGTTGTTGTTTCACTTTTCACGCTTGGGATTCTGCAACAGGGATTGGAACTGTGCTTCTATCATTCCCCATTGACGAGTGGGTTTTTTTGCTAGGTTTACATTCGTGTTCATTCTTTGTTGTTTGTTATTTCCAGTTTGCAAGTAAAAAATTTAAATGTTAGAGATTCTTGAGTCAAAATCCTCTTCCAGAACATGTTTGTATGCGAAGAGAAAATTCAATTTCCTTTTTTATATGGCACTGGGTGTTATGGAGGTGTTCCAATTGCAGATGCAGAATGCCAACCGTGAAAAACTGCAGCTTCCTTAAATGTTTACATAGTGGGAGGCCTTTGCATGATCCTCATAGTATTACATGTTTACCTGCCAGGCCTCACAGCCTGAAATGTTTGATTGACAGGCGTGTTACAATATATTCCTCTGATTTTTTTATACAATATTGTCTGCAGTAAATTTGGACAATATTGTTCTTCACCAACATTCCTGGTTGACTAGTTGATGCTTGCTCGTTGGTTCACTAGATGTTGGTTATTGTTGTTTGATTCAACTTTTTAGAGTTGAGGTCCTGCAACTGCGGTTAAGCCTCTTTGTACTTGTTCACTAGTTTCTTCACAAACACATATCCACTTGGAAAACACAAATTGGAACATGGTTTTACAGCCGGGCCACCAAAAAATACTATTAAGATAAAATAATATGCAAAATTTTGCAGTAGATATAAACAACATCTGTTTTTACTTGAACTCGAGTTTTTCGAGTTCCAACTATATTTCATGGCTGAGAATGCTTTTCCCATAGTTAATGTGTTTCTATGGCTTCATAGTTGTGAGACTAAGTCTTGTTGTGTGAGGGATAAAGTTGTTGTCTCGCTTTCTTTTTCCTCTTCTAAACTTACCTGTTTTTCCCTTTTGTTCTTACAACATCTCTTTTGACTTGAACCAGACTTTGTTGATCTCCAACTATATTTCATAGTTGAGAATGTTTTTCCCATAGTTAATGTGTTTCTATGGATTCATAGTTATGAGACTAACTGTGGTTGTGTGGGGGATAAAGTTCTTGTCTCCCTTTCTTTTTCCTCTTCTAAACTTACCCACTTTTCCCTTGTGTTCTTCCCCTCTATTATGCATTTCTGGTTCTATACTTGGTCAGGTTTCTGTGCTCGCGGGTTCCTGGGCTGGAGAACTAACAAATCCTCATCTTCATCTATATCTTCACATCACGAGTCTGATCAACTGCCATTCACTTGCATACTTAACCAATTTTATGGACGCGGGTTCGTGGATAGGCGCTATCAAACTCTGGTGCCCCATGTTCGGGGTATAAATCTTGCACTGAAAACTTCAGTGATCTACAATTCAACCCCAGACTCCTCGAAATCGCAAGCCTCACTCTACCTACAATGACTCCATTTGTCCGACCCACCTTTCCATACTTAGTCGAGTCTTCAAAGTTTCACGGGTTCACAGACTCCCGGGTTCACAAAATTTTAAAATCATTTTTCGCTCCCCTCCATCCCCGCCACCTTCCACACTTCCCAATGCAAATTAATTATTATTTTACTAGTGACAACTCACCAAATAGGTTAAAAAATATTGGCATTAATAAGCGGAAATATTGAGGACATATCCCATTAAAACGCATTACCGAGCGAATATTATGGGATCTGATGATTTTTTTGCGTCCATCTTGAATTGACAAAAAATGTTAGTTATTATAGTTTTTTTAAGGCATCGTCATAGTAACAGTGCAATATTGTACTACCCCACTGTCATCTACAAATGTGTTATCCACAAAGGTCTTGACGTCATGTCCCTCTTTAATACTGTGCATATATTATAGGTTGTCATATTTGGGAATATGCTTGCATATGGAAATGCTAACTCATGTTATTAGTGACTATTCAACACACATATTCAAAAAGATTGGTTCTATACTTGGTCCCGTTTATGTGCTTTCCAGTTTCAGGGGTGGCGAGCTGAAAAATTCTCATCTCCATATATATATTCACATCATGAGTCCGACCGACTACTGTTCATTTGCATACTTTACCAATTTTATGAATGTGGGTTCGTTGATAGGCGCTATCGAACTCTGGTGCCCCGTGTTCGGGGTATACATCTTGCACCCAAAACTTCGGTGATCTACAATTCGACCCCAGACTCCTTGAAATTGCAATCTTGAATCTACCTATTATGAATCCGTCTATTCGATCCACATTTCCATACTTAGTCGAGTCTTCAAAGTTTCGCGGGTTCATGCAGTCCCACGTTCAGAAAAGTTTAAAAGCATTTTTTTCTCCCCTCCATCCCCGCCACCTTTTTCCCTTCCCAATGAAAATTAATTATGATTTTACTAGTGACAACCCACTAGACAGGTTTGAAAAGATTGGCTTTAATAAACGTAAATATTGAGGAAATCTCCCCTTAAAACACATTAACAAGTGAATATTATGGGATCTGATGATTGTTTTTGCATCCATCTTGAATTGGAAAAAAGTTTTGGTTATTTTAGTTTTTTTAAGGCATCATCATAGAAACAATGCAATATTGTACTACCACGCTGCCATCCACAAATGTGTCATCCAAAAATGTCTTGACTTCATGTCCCTCTTTAATTCTGTGCATATATTACAGGTTGTCATATTTGAGAAACTGCTTGCATATGGGAATGTTAACTCATGTTATTAGTGACTATTCAACACACATATTCGAAAATATTGGAATTAATAAGAGAAAATATCGAGGGAATCTACCATTAAAATGAATTAAACCAAGATTTATGAAAGATTATATTGTCATCCTCCAATGTTCATTTTAAATACTTATTCCCATTTCTTTCTATCATCGAAGATTTGGGTTTTAAGGTGCCTTTGTTGTAATGTTCCTGGTCATCGACATGTGAGACAACTTAGAGATGCCATTCATGCCCAATTGAAAGACAAGGGAAAGGTTTTATGTGACGTCAGCTTTGAGAAAAAAAAATTTGTTAGCCAACATAAACGCAGACACAAAAAAAATTCAAGTATCTTATGATTGGTATTCTCCCTATATTCGATGCTTTGGTTGGTTGAAAGGCCTACCTGTAGATTTGTATGTTGAAGTTCTTTTTTTTGTTACTAGAAATTGGAAGGGACTTTCAGGTCACCTACAAAATGCTCCTTTGTTGAAGTATATAGGTTATTCCAACAATACAGATTTGGCAAATGTATCAAATTCTGCAGACCACACAAGAATTTATCTTTCATCAGAGGAGTCACACATATCATGGCTTGCAAAATGGTCTGGAATATTCAGAAATGATGTTAAATATTAATCCATTCGTAAATATACTCAGAAGGAAATTATAAATTTGGATCGTCACGAATGTGAGAAACTGTATGGGTGGTTGAATCAACGTCCTAAAATTACATATGTTTCTATTTCAAAGTTTATTGAGCGACTTCTGGGTGTGGTAACAAACTTGACAAAAATTCAGATTCTTTATCAATGTTTGTTCGCCGTCCTCTGGATGTAGTAACAGACTCACATAAAATCAACTTTATATCTCTACTGCACATTTTTTTCACTATTCCTTTGCATATGATTGCATTTGGGTTGAAGAGCTTGCTGCTCTTTGCAAGAATATTCTCCTTGTCCTTGAAGGTGGGTATATAAACAGGGAACGAGGCTCTCAAATTTTTTTGATGCCTGCATCAACATGTAACTGGGAAAAATTAATGGGAAGGAATTCTGGATTATGGACTTTGCAACACTTTTTGAAGATTACTTTATACTACCACCTTCTGCAAGAAGTTTGACGTGTTCAGGTAATGATTTTGTTTTTGAAAATCACCTTTTACTACCACCTTCATGTAATCAATTTGTTTCATTCTTTAGAAGAGACCTTGATGTAGTAGGATATTCCATAGCTGTTTCCACCCAACATCAATCTTCCTTCAGTTTCCCTTACTTTGAATAAGGAGAATGCATTTCTTCTATTGCAGTCGATTCGATATTTGAAAAAAAAGGAATTGCTTGATGCTTGAAGTATTTCATTCTCTAGATCAAATAAATCGCCATGGCCTCACTGCAAGTGTCTCTTGAGTTGTTCATCAGGATCACAGATCGATAAGGATAGAGTGCCTTCTTTGTCATAGAGTGCTTCCATTACTAGCTTGCGTTTGCATAGTTTCTTTTATTGCTACCTTCTTTCTTTGTCCTCGTGGTGGATCCTTCTATCCCAACCAACATGATGAGAATAAACTAGCTCTAGGGAATTTGATCGCTTCCAAGAATCCGAGTTAACTATATATTAATTTTGGTCAACTTAAAAAGGTTTATGTGTGCAACCTAATGTTAGACATAGAAAATACAATTTCTTAAAATATAAAACAATGTATTTTTTTAACACACAACTGTTTGAAAATTTTCAGGCATTTTTTGGGATTCACGTCCTTCAAGGATGTTAATTAATCACACAATTAATATTGCTTGTGCTAATGTAATCAAGACATCCTTCACTATGTAAATCACATTAAAATTGCAATGTCAGATAATAGATGTCGGACATGTGCCGAATGTCAAGGTAATTATCACACATGACACCCAACCTCCAAAGATTTCTGGACTCAAATAAACATTGTAATTGTCGTGACAAAGAAACACTAAAGTCGATGCTCTTTGCAGGTCTGAAAATCCTGCAGTCTAAGTTCTTTGACAATGTCATCCCTGCTTGTTTACCGCATTATCGCACTGTAGTCAATAACACTGTTCCCATTGCCACCACCAGTGTCAATGTCCAAAGCCGAAGCTATCTGGAGCCTAGAGTCACTGCCAGTGTGGATGCCTAAAGATGAAACTACTTGGAACCTTGGGTGACTAATGCTTACACTTGACATTAGTATTAGTAGTGATCAAAATTTGATTGTATGTCGAGTCTGTTACTACATCCAAAGGTTGCTCAAAAATATTTGACATAAAAGCTGGCTGTCTGTCAAGTCTGTTACAACTTTGTCATAAAAGGTTCTGTAATTTTAGAATGTTGATTCAAACATGCATACAGTTTCTCACGTTCATGGGGACCCAAATTTATAATTTCCTTTTGAGTATATTCAGGCATGGAGTAATATTTGACATCACTTCCGAATATTCTAGACCATTTTGTGAGCCGTGATGTCTACCAACCCTATGATGAAATATATATTCTGATGTGATCTGCAACATTTGATAGACTTTCCAGATCTGTGTTGCTGGAAGAAGCTAGGTACTTCAATAGAGGATCATTATGCAGGTGAATTGGACGTACCTTCCAATTTAGAAGCAATAAAACAAAAAAATTCAACATACAAATCTTCAGGCAGGCCTTTCAACCAAACAGATGATTAAATACAGGGAGAGTAGTAGTCACAACATACTTGATTTTTTTTTGTCTCATCTTTTGTTGGCTAACAAGATTTTTTCCCCCCAAAGCTGACATCACATAAAACCACTCCCTCGTCTTTGAATTGGGCCTGGATCACATCTCTAAGTTGTCTCATATTTCAATGACCATGAAAATTACAAGGCACCTTAAACCCCAAGTTTTCGATGACAGAGGGAAATTAACACTTAGAAAAGTATGGAATGTTGAATAAACAATTAATGCAGGAAGGCCATATCTAGAAGAGAGAAGCTATTCAAAAAGCTGGGAAAGATCTAGTTGGCAACACCAATGAATTCCAAGACCCGAAATTGATATTCAACTCGTTGTTTTTTACCAAGCAATCATTTCGTGATCAAGTTGAAATCTGTAAAAGACTGTCTACAAGATTGATTATTGTACATATTTGTTTTTATTTGTTTTATTTTATTTTATTTTATTTTATTTTTATTTATTTTTCCGGTGACAACCCCAATCACAGTCATTATGGCAAATGAATTTAAATTTCAGACAATATCTGTTGAACTATTTCAAGAAAACCATTTTGGGAAATAATCTGAGCTGTATTTTGTAACCTAGTTTATCTGAATATAGAATATTTGAGATTTTTTTTATGGTATTTTCCAATGTCTGATGTCTGATATTGCTTTTTATTTTGTGTGTGGTTAAACATGCTATTGCTCAACACTTCAATTTAAATAAAAGATACTCTATTCACTCCTTACATTTTACATGGAAGAATAATTTGTGATAGGCCATACTTATGTGGCACCCTCCCTATACTTAATAAAGAAATGGGAGGACCCGTCCTGCTTTTATTGTTTGGGGTCTCGTAAATAGAATGAATTAATAACTCTATTTCGAGAAGGCAACTTAGGTGTTGACATTATGTTCCTGTTCAATATTCTGCATATATTACAACTTCTTTTATTTGATAATATCCCTGCATATAAAAAATGTTACGTCATATGTGTGTGTGTATATATATATATATATAT
>ML805501.1:14628-25562 GCA_009831015.1 Picea engelmannii
TTCTATTGCTTATGGGTTTCAACAAAATTTGTGAACTGAAAAACACCCTGTAAATTGGAAGATGCTTTACATTTGGACCAAAAATAATCTATTAATATATATTAATATGAATACTATTGGAATAAATATAAACACTTTCTCTTTAAATTTCCCTTATTTTCTTGCCCTCTATTATCCCTTTGTGGTTCTATATTTAGTCGCATTTCTATGATCACGACTTCCCAGGTTTGCGGATTGGCAGATGCTCACCTTTATCTATATCTTCACACCATGAGCCCAACCGAACGCGGTCCCTTTCAACACTTATCCAATTATTTGACCATCAGGTACCAAGTTTGTGGTATCAAACACTTATGCCCCCTGTTCCGTCATATACATCTTGCACCCAAAAACTTCCATGATCTGCAATTTATGATTTTACTAGTGAGAACTCACAAGGGGTTCGAAAATATTGGCATTAATAAACAAACAATAGATGTTGTTCTGTGAGATACTTACCCCTTTTTCCCTTTTCTTCTTTCCATATATTATCCCTTTCTGTTTATATACTGATCCAAAAAGATATTTTAAATGACAATGGTTGAGTTATTAATGCATGTGTTCATTAACCAATTAAGGAAGCTTAAATAAAGAGGAAGAAGATATGAGAAGATATCAAAGCCATATAAACATGTACATAACTGATATGAAGCAATAAACAACAAAAAACCATAACACAAATGTGATTACAAAGTTCGACAATCTCGCCTACATCTTCGGGCCTTTGTCTCAGTGGGAGAGACTTTCTTGTTTTTGTTCAAAGCTCAATAAGTACATCACAACAGTGCCAAAAGGTTACAAAAATGATATGGTCTTGTTCTTCCAGATCTCTAGAACCCAACAAAATAAACAACAATCAAAATGGATGACTGGAGCTCCCAAAAATGGCCTGCAAAGGTGCGCTCCTCAACAACTTCCCTGCATAAAAATGGCTTTGGCTTGGCATTCCTTCAACATAAACCTACTCTAAATATCCTCTCATGGCCTTAAGAAGGAATATTTTATATATATCTAGAGTTGGTAACCATCTCTCAACTTCACCCCAATAAATGACCTCTTTTTGGGATCAAATGCCCCTCCAAATGGCCAAAACATCTCCAAAAATGCCCAATCTCGGCCAAACTATAGGAAAAATACCCACCTGTGTAACACAAATAAAAATTATCCCCCTAGGGTTGGGCACGCACTCCAGGATAGGGTCACATGCAAGAAATGTGGCCAAGTGCCAGCCCAAAGGGCTGCACACTGGCCCCTAGTCCAAAAAAACTAGTCACATGGTGAATATTGATAAGATCACACCCCTAATGGTGCACACCCAACATGTGGTTATAGATCCAAGCATATGGCATATAAGGTGTTGGGATCATGGCACCTTTGGTTGAATGGTATTGCAGTGCCCCCATATGGGTTGTGGTCATATATAACAAGAAACCCATGGGCTGGGGCTTAGCCCCAACCCCCTTCCACCTCCATTTAACATATATGCACTTTATATAATTTTAACAAGGTTTGTTTAAACAAGTACCAAGTGTGGCGCATTGGCTATCAGACCTTTCCCAAGGCATTCCTCCACCAACAAGTCATGGGGTCAAATCCCATGAGCTCCAAAATTTTTTAACCTACCATCAAATGATAGGGTGCCATGTGGCAACCCATGCCTGGGCCACGTGGCCCCATTTGAATTTCCGAGAATGTGCCACTTGTCAACATGGGATTGGTCCAAGTATTCTTCCTAGTCAGGATGTTTTCCTAGTTAGCAATCGGCTACGTAAGCACACCTACCACATGTCATCGTACGAGCATGCCATGTGTCACCCTTTTAGTGGTGACACATGTCACCTCCCGATTGGTCCACCTGTTCCTGCCACATCGACAACCCACTATTCCCCTGCCACATCAATTGTACAACTTTCTACCATGTGTCACCTCCATACGCTGCCATGTCATCATGATGACATCATGCTTACGTCAACATTGACTTTTTTTTGCCTATTGACTTGTTTGGAAAAATGAATAGAACACGATATCTAGAGAATACGATGTCCGTTTGAGCCCGTTCAATGTAATATTATAGATATAAAAAGTATGCAGAAAAAAAATAAAATGATAGAAATGGAAGATGAACAACAATATAACCAGAACAACACCATAATAATACCAAAATGATATTGGAATAACACCAAAAAGAGCACTTTGATTACCGAGAGAAATGTTCACTTGCCTCTTCGAGGGGGAAACCTACGACAGAGAAGAGATCTATTACAATAATATCCAAGACAAAAGTTCTCATACCCTTGACTCCTATTTACACTAAATATGTCTATCAAAAGAACCATCTAGAGGAAGATCCTTCTAGAAGCAGAAGCTTCTATTAGGTCTTCTTACATTCGAATTATTCTTCCTTATTGCTAGGCCTTATTAATATTGACCTTTATTACATCAAGATATATTATTCTACCTAAGTGAGGGGTTAGGTCCCTAACATGTCCTCCCCCTTAAAAAAAACCTTGTCCTCAAGGCTTGAGATGTGGAAATTGCTGCAGAATGGTAGTTGGTTCCCACATGGCATCTGCTGGGGTTGTATCTTTCCACTGGACTAACACTTCCTTAATGGTTCAATGACATAGGAGATGCTCACGCTGGTACATAACTATTTGTGGATGTAGCCAAATGGATTCTTCTTCGTCCAACTTAGGAAGGTTGGTTTGAGTTTGGAACTTAGTTCTGATCACCTTCTTTAAGCAGGAAACATGAAAAACATGATGTAGCTTAGAATGACTGGGAAAAGATAACAGATAGGCCACCTGTCCCACATGCTTGAGAACCATATAAGGACCATAAAATTTGGGCGGCAGTTTATGGAAATGGTAAACCTTGAGGGAATTTTTCTTGTAAGGTTGTAATCAAAGAAACACCTGATCCCATTATGCAAATTGACGTTCAGAGTGACCTTGATCTTCTTGTTGCTTCATGCAATTCTGGGCCATGACCAATTTCTCTTTGAGGGTACTCAGAATAGCTTCTTGAACTGTAAGAGTTTGATCAACTTCCTGGACCTTCGATACACTTGGAAAATATGATAGAAATGAAGGTGGATTTTGTCCATATACCGCTTCAAAAGGAGTCATGCAGGTAACTGTATGGTATGAAGTGTTGTACCATGATTCATCTAGTGGTAACCATTGAGCCCACTGATTTTAATTTTCCGAGGAAAAACACAACAAATATGTTTCCAAACACTTGTTGACAACTTCAGTTTGGCCATCAGTCTGGGGATGATAAGCTATGCTGAGATGCAACTAGGTGCCTTGTAGCTTGAACAATTCTTGCCAAAAATTGCTGGTGAAAGTTGGGTCGCGATCATAAAAAATAGAATGCGGCATGCCATGAAGCTTGAAGACCTGATCCATGAAAAGTTGAGACACAGTGGATGCTGTAAATGGGTATTGAAGAGCACAAAAATGAGCACAATTGGAAATACAATCAACTACCACCATGATGACCGATTTATTGCCCGATTTAGGTAAGCCTACAATAAAATCCATAGAGATATCACGCCAAATAATAGGTGTAATCAGAAGCGGTTGTAGTGTGCCAGGAGATTTCACTGTTTCTCCTTTTTTTTGTTGAAACACATCAAATTCAGCCACAAAATTATGAACGTCCTGTTTCATACCATCCCCCAAAAAAGAGCGTTTGAACCTGTCATAGGTTTTGGTAAACCCGGAGTGCCCAGCTGTGGGTGTAGCATGAATCTCAGAAAGTACCGCGGATTTAAGTTTTGACTGTTTACTTAAATACAAACAACCTTTGTATGACAACTCATCATGGAGCCAAGAGTTCCCTGGGGAAACTGGAGAATTGGACTACAATTGTTGTATCAAATGAAAAATTTTGGGATTATGTAGCCATTCCTGGTGAACAACTTGGAGCCAATCTGGTACAATGAAGGAGAGAGAAAAAAGGGACCCTTCATCTTCATATTTTCTGGAAAGTGCATCCGCAACCACATTGTCTTTTCCTTTCTTGTAAATGATCTCATAATCATATCCAAAGAGTTTAGTCACCCATTTTTGTTTCTCTAGGGAGGAAATGTGTTTCTCTAGGGAGGAAATGCGTTTCTCTAGGGATGATTTGTATTAATTTGGAAGCGTTGCCCCAATAGATACGGGCGCCAAAGATCAATGACATGAAGAATAGCCAACATTTCCTTTTCATCGATTGATTTTCCCAAGTTTTGTTTAGAGCATGTTTTGCTGGTAAAGGCCAAAGGCCGACTCTCTTGCATAAGGACAACACCAACTCCTTTCCCTGAAGCATCACATTCCAGGACAAAGGTCTTTGTGAAATCTTGAAGGGCCAAGACTGGAGTGGTGCACATGACCATCTTCAAGGTTTTAAAAGCCCGAGCAGCTGTTGGAGTCCAAGTGAAAGAATTATTTTTAAGGAGTGTAGTGAGAGGTGCCACAATATTTCCATAATTCTTAACAAACTTGCGATAATAACTTGTTAAGCCTAGAAATCCACACAATATTTTGAGAGTCTTTGGGTGAGGCCAGTCTTTCATAGCTTCAATCTTTTTAGGATCCACCCTGATTCCTACCTTTCCAACAAGATGACCAAAGTACTCGACTTCAGAGGCGCCAAAATCACATTTAGATTGTTTTAGGAAAAGTTGGTGCCGAGAGAGTAGATGGAGAACTTGATCCACATGAGAAAGATGGTTTGTCTAGGTTTTTCTATAGATGAGGATATCATCAAAGAAAACTAATACAAAATGACAGAGAAAAGGATGAAATACATGATTCACGAGGCTTTAGAAAGTGGAGGGAGAATTACACAAGACAAAGGGCATGACCAAAAAATCAT
Organism: Picea engelmannii; assembly: GCA_009831015.1. NCBI lineage: Eukaryota > Viridiplantae > Streptophyta > Pinopsida > Pinales > Pinaceae > Picea > Picea engelmannii. The sequence continues at coordinate 19,537 of ML805501.1, forward strand.
AGTGGCCCTCATGAGTTCTAAAGGTAGTCTTAGGAATGTCTTCCTCTTTCATAAAGATCTGGTGGTAGCTACAATGAATATCAAGTTTAGTAAAGAACTGGGTGCCACTCAATTCATCCAAGAGGTCATCAATGAAAATAATGGGAAATTTGTCTTTAATGGTGAGTTTGTTGAGGGAGTGAAAGTCATGAAAAATGCGCCAAGAACCTTCTTTATTAAGGACCATGACCACCAGAGATGAGTAGGAGCTCGTACTAGGGAGGATAACACCTGCATTAAGCAGTTTTTGAATGATTTTCTCAATTTCATTATTTTGGGAAAAAGGGGTGACGACAGGGACGGATATTGGGAGGAAGGTTTCCTAGGACAAGGGGAATGGGATGATCATGAAAAACACAGGAAGGAGGGAGTCCTTGGGGAGTGGAAAAAACCACTTGATTTTCAGAGAGGATGGATTGGAGGTCCTATGACACAAAGGGTGTCTCAGTTGCTTGTATGGCATGTAGTTGGGAAATAACGCCCGAATGACCTTTTTCGAGCATCTTTTCCATGCGATGGGAACTAATGATCTCATGGGAACCGATGATGATTCCTTGGAACTTATATTGTTGGCCCTCCTGGTCGAATTTCATGGTTAATTCCTTAAAATCCATGAGAATGGGACCCATAGTCCTTAGCCAGTCTGCACCTAACATAATGTCACAACCGCCCATTTCAATAGCAAACATATGAGATTTTAGGTGGTAGTCACCAATTTAGAGATGCACATTTTCACAACACCCTCCATATTTCATGGACCCACCATTGTCAATCATGATTTGGAAATTATTGACTGGACGAATATAGAAATTAGTCTTTTGGGCAATGCGACGATGAATAAAATTATGGGTGCTTCCACTATCAACAAGAATGATGAAATTCCTATGCTTGATGTAGCCAATTAGCTTGAGGGTTTGGGGAACAGAGAAGCCAGTGAGATAATTTAGGGAAATGACTGGTTCGACTTCGGGAGGTTCTGAGGGAGGGGTTATTTCAGTGGGTTCAGGTGACACAGACACCAGGGGAGCTTCAACATCCTCTTCTGAAACATCCTCTGAGATGGCCATAAAATGATTTTGTTCCTTACACTTGTGTCCCGAAAAATATTTGTCATCACAATTATAACAAAGGCCTTTGAGTTGGCATTCAACCATTTCAACCCTGGTCAATTTTTGGATATTTAGTGGAGTAGAAGGAGGAGTGGGATTGACTGGTTTAGTGTGAGGAATAAAGGAGGGTTTTTGGTTTTGAGAAGAGACAACCTGTTGTTCTTCCTTAGCTATTTTAGTAGCCTCCACCCAAATATGAGGCCGAGCCATGAGGACATGGGCACAAATATCATCCTTGAGGCCACTGATAAAAAATTCTTGGAAAAAGCATCAGACATGCCCTCTGTACGAAAAGCCAGTCGCTCAAAAGAAGCTATAAAGTCTTCAACTGTTCCAGATTGTTTCAACTTTGTCAAATGGACTAAATGGTTGGTGTCAGTGTCAAGGCGTTCATAAATCTCAGCCACAAAGTGTGTCCAAGCAATATACCCTTGACGGGTAGTTTTTCTCCATTTCCACCATTGCCAACGTTCTTGATCTAGATGGAGAAAACCATACTAGAGTTTGACAAAGTCATCTGTAATGCCGTACAAAGAGAAATAATTGTTCCATTTGAGTTACCCAACCAGTGGGATTTGAGCCATCAAATTTGGTCACATCCACACGTGGAAGGCATAGGTCACGCTGAAAGTGATGGGGCAAAAAATTATGGGAATGATAGGAAGTTTCAACTTCGGTATGCAAAGGTGGGTAAGAAAAAAGGGGATATGCAGGGATATGCAGCTTAGTGCAGATCATCGAAGTGACAAATTCAAGATGGGTGGTCATGTCTTGTTTGAGGTCTTCTTTGAGTTCGTCGAATGAGGCGGCAATGGAGGAATGCATGTTTTTATTGATGGTGGAAATATTGGCACTGAGATGTCTCACTTCTTGTTGGGTCTCTATGAAATTAGATTTCAAGGTATTGAAGCGAGCTTCCAAGTCTTGCTATGGGTATGGGCCATGATGACGAGGGAACCAAAAAGGGGTGGGCGGGGTCAAAATTTTTATTGAAAAATGATAGGTATGACTGTGATAAGGGTGAAGAGATAAATCCAATGGAATAGGTCTCAAATAATGGTGCAACAAAATCCATACTTTTTTTTTTTTTACACCTGCAGAGTTATACTCTGGTCTGAAGAATATTGCGGTGATGAAATTCCCAAATGCTTAAACAAGAAGAAATGTGTAGTGATTTGGCAACTCAAACATAGTTGCGCGACAATAGATCTTATCTATTTTAATTTTTGTTTTCTTCCCCAAGGGTTAGGTATTCAAGGGTTCTATAGACAAGGGTTTTCCTTGTGCTATATCTCTCTGATATATGTGTAGGGTCCAACAGTAGTACTTGACCCAATATCTTAGGGAACCAACTAAGGAGGCTAGACCGTTCCCTTAGACATACTACTCGACTACCTAGGTACTAGAGAGTATCTTCTCGAGTGTTGTTCTCGGTGGGACTATAACAGTTAGGCGACTGATCGGTTTATATAAAGAGGGATTTAGGAAATCTAGGCCGATCTGTATACAGGTGTTGTCTGATGCTCTACCACTTGAAGGGGTACCAAAAGGGGTTACAAGGGTGTCCAACAGATGTGTGCTTAAGTACCACTTGTATTTCCTGCGTGTATGAATCTCCGACCGTGGGTTTATGTGCATAACGAAAAATCTCTGTAGCTTAAAGATGCTAGAATACGTCTCTACCCTGAAAAAAATTAACCCACAAATTTCTGCTGAGGAAAGTGCTCTGATACCACTTGTAATATTCCAGATATAAAAAGTACGCAGAAAAAAAATAAAATTCTATAAATGGTAGATGAACAACAATATAACCAGAACAACACCACAATACTACCAAAATGATACTAGAATGACACCAAAAAGAGCACTTTGATTACTGAGAGAAATGCTCACTTGCCTCTTCGAGGGGGAAACCTCCAACAGAGCAGATCTCTATTACAATAAAATCCAAGATAAAAGTTCTCATACCCTCGACTCCTATTTATACTAAATATGCCTATCAAAAGAACCATCTAGAGGAAGATCCTTCTAGAAGCGGAAGCTTCTATTAGGTCTTCTTACATTCGACTTATTCTTCCTTATTGCCAGGCCTTATTAATATTGACCTTTATTACATAGAAATATATTATTCTACCTAAGTGAGGGGTTAGGTCCCTAACATTCAATTTTCATTGGGTTCGTATCGACGATGCCTAGACACACGTCCGTTTTGAAGACATTCTGAGAACTTTGATTTTAGGCCTTTCTAAGCCCCATCAAGCTCCTGGATCCGACTATGGATCATATAATTAGTCACCTTTCTATGATTGTGGGTTCCCGGGTTGGAGGGATGAAAAATATTCATCTCCATATATATCCTCACATGACGAGTTTGATCGACTGCCGTTCCTTTCCATACTTAGCCAATTTTAGGGCCATGGTTGCCGGGGTTGGCGCTTTCAAACTCTGCTGCTACTTGTTCCGTGATATACATATTGCACTCAAAAATTTTGTGATCTACAATTCCATAACAGAATCCTCGAACTCGCAAGATTCACTCTACCCGGGTCCACAAAAGTTTCAAAGCATCTGCCGCTGCCTTCCATCCCCACTAACTTCGTGCCCTTCCCAATGCACATTAATTATGGTTTTTCTGGTGACAACTGAACACACTAGTATGAAAAAATTGGCATTAACAAGAAAAAAAACCTTGAGGACATCTCCCATTAACACATATTAAACAACCATTTATAGTACCTGGAACGACCACCATTCCTTTCTATACTTAGGCAAATTTTTCCACCTCTTCCGTGATATACATCTTGCACCCAAAAAATTCCCTGATCTACAATTCCACCTTGGGCTCCTCCAACTCACAAGCTTCACTTTACCCGGGTTCATAAAAATTTTCAAACCATTTATGGCTCCCTTCCATCCCCACCACAATCGTTCCCTTCCCAATGCACATTAATTATTCTGGCCTCTAGATTAACTTCCATTGTTCCGTGACCTACAAACAACACCCAGACCTCCGCGATATACAAATTAACTGACAAACTCCCACATCCTCCCCTCTTTCATGTTACACATTATGCATTCAAATGTTCCAAGCAATACACTTTGATCGTCAGGGCCTCACGTCTTCTAGGGAAACCTTGTCACCCTATTTTGGATCCTCGGGTTGGTGGGCTCACGAAATCTCCAATTCCTAGTCACTGTTTCCCGTGCCGACCATCTTCGTATTTCTTTCCAAATATGAAACAACAAAGGTTTAATGCTAAGAATTCATCATGAAACAACCGTAAATATTGTCATTAATAAGAAAAATCCTCGAGGATACAATCAGACTGACGATCCGTACACAACTTGTCTAGAAACATGCAGAGATTATCTTTCCAGGTAATGGGAAAGCTATCACAAATTTCAATATATTAGCGAAAACAAGTCTGGGCTACTGTTTCCCTATTCCATACTTAAACACTTTTTCAATTGCGGGTTCCCGGAATGACAAACTCAAAATTGTGTTTCAAATCTTTCACGACTTGCAAACAGTGCCCATAGTTCCACGATATGCAATTTGTCCGCTGGAATGCCCTGTCACGAGCCCGACCGTTCACAGTTCCTTTCAATACTTAGCTGCAATTTGGCTGTATGTTCATGACGTGGTACATTTCCATGGTTTCACATGTTGCAACCACTATGTATTGAGTCTGGCCTACCATTTCCCTATTCCATACTTAGACACTTTTTCGATTGCGGGTTCCCAGACTGGCAGGCTCAGGATTGTGTTTCCAATGTTCCGTGATTAGCAAATAGTACCCGGAGTTCCGCGATATACAATTTTTCCGCAGGAATGCACCATCATTCCCTCTTCCATGTTACGCATTTCACGGCCAACACTTTCGAGAGATACAATTTGACCCTTGGGCCCTCACCTTTGGTAGTTGTATCTTGTAGCCCTATTTTGAAGCCTGACCAACCGCTTTCGATAATTATCCATTCCTTAATTACTGTTCCCTGTCCTCACCACCTTCCTACTATTTTCTGGATATGCAATTGGTAATATGTAATGCTAATACTTTGTCATGCAGGAACCTTAAACATGTCATTAATGAGCGAAAGTCTCTAGGAGATCTCCCACACTTTTGCCATATACAAATTGACTGTCAAACTCCCACATCATCTCCTCTTCCGTGGTACACATTTTGCAATCAAGTTCCAAGACATACAATTTGACCCTCGAGAAGTCACATCTCCTGGGGAATCATTGTCACCCTATTTTGAGGCCCGTTCGACCACTTTCCATACTTTCCCATTTCATGGAATCTCTTTCGTGGATCCTCGGGTTGGCGGGTTCACGAAATCTCCAATTCTTAGTCACTATTTACTGTGCCCTCCACCTTCTCACTTATTTCAAAGTATGCAACAACCAAGGTTTAATGCTAACATTTCATCATGCAACAAACGTACATGCAATCATTAAAAAGAAAAAGGCTCAACAAGACAGTCACATTGACTATTGCCACAGGACTTTCCCAGAGACATGCATAAAAGATCTTGCCAGGTAATGGGATATCTATTACAAATTTCAATATATTAGCGAAAACAAGTCCGACCAACCGTTTCCCTATTCCATACTTAAGCCACTTTTTTGATTGTAGGTTCCTGGACAGGCGGGCTCATGATTGTGCTTCCATTATTCTGTGACCTACAAACAATACCCAGAGTTTCGCGATATACAAATTTCCCTCTGGACTGTTGTTAAGCCCTAATGTTGGCTCATTACCCCTTAATTGGGGCATATTAGATTAGTAATGCTATTTTATTTATGTCGGATTTAGGCCATTAGTTGTAATTTAGATTAGTAATGTTATTTTAATTATGTCGGCTTTAGGCCAT
>ML805501.1:64053-74770 GCA_009831015.1 Picea engelmannii
GATGGATGGTCCCGATTATGTCGGGATTTCGGGACTTCCGATGTCCTGTTTCTTTTAGCCTTGGGAACTCCGATTTCCCGATTGGCAATATGCCGACTCACTCCTGATTTCCGACACCTGTCCCTCAAATGGACGGTCTCGATACCTTCGGTATTTTGAGACTTTCGATCTCTCGTTTCCATCAACCTCAGGAACTCCGATTTCCTGATGTCCGATATGCTGACGATGCCTTGATCTTCGACACTTGTCCCTCAGATGGATGGTCCCGATCATCGATGCCTCTGCTGATGTCACACGTGGTTTGACACGTGTTAGATCCTGCCACGTGTCACTCTGATTTGTGACTTTCATGTGCCTAAAGTGTTGAATCTGCCTGACACCTGTCATTCCCTGGTTGTGCCACGTGTCCCTTTGCTGACGTGGTCTGCTTTCGTGAGTTGAATCAACGGTTCAGATGCAATCTTGGCTCAACGGCTGTGATTACATCACGAAATCGCATATCGTGATTTCGGGGTTTTCGTTGTCATTGTTCACGAGACTCGTGAAACTCTGATTCCCGATTCTCTGTTGGCTTAACCCCCTCGCAGCTTCTGCATATCTGATCGCTGTCGGGTGTCTGCTTCCAATCTGACAGCTCAGATCACTTCTTCTACACGCCAACACCTGCGCTTAACATCTGCGCAGCTTCTCCCGATCCAATAGCTGTCGGGATTTTCGAGTGAGATCCGACGTCTCTCAGTCTCTTTCCTGTGCTCCTTGCACGTATAAGAGCGCTATGCCTCCTATGCTTTGTCTTTTGTTTTCCTGTCACCCTGTAAAACATGCCAACCATCCTTTGTACATTCTTCCTGTATACATGCCATCTTCATTGCTGTACTTGCCATCAATGACAAGCATATGCTACCTGTTAAACATTTCCAACAAAAACACTACAACTTCCCCTCCAAAGCAATCTAAATCAGTTGATACCAAACAGAGTAATGTGAACTCCAACTTAGATTATGATGTTGTTGAAGATCTTAAAAAGTTAAGGGCTAACATTTCTATTTATGAGTTGTTGAAGTTTCCGTTTTTGTTACAAAAAATGTTGCAAAATATTTCAGAAAACGACAAGAATGGTAATTCTAATGGTAACACGGTTGTGCAAAGTAAAACTCCCCAGAAGACTTCCACTAAAAACAATCATGATAATCAAGATAAAGGAAGCCTTCCTGTAGTCCCTGTAAATAATGTAAATAATGTAAAAAATGTAGATAAAGTAGCCTTAGAAACTACGAGTAAAAAGCCACAAGCTAGTACTCTTAGTACTCATAAGAATGTACCCCCTTTCCTATTAACTTTCGAGATTTTCAATATAAACGTGCATAATTGCATGATAGACTCAGGGGCGTCATCCAATGTGATGCCTTGGTCTGTATGCCAGAAAATTAACGCTGAAGTTGAACCATCGACTTTAAAAATCATACAACTTGATCGGACAAATGTCAATGTTATAGGCGAACCAAAGAATGTACTTATTAGATTGTCGTCTAACCCCAAGGTTCATAAAGTTATTGATATAATTGTTGTGGATATTCCGGAAGTGTATGGCATGTTTTTAAGCAGGGGCTGGTCGGAGCAACTACATGGTTATTTCGCAACAGACTGGTCTCATTTATGGCTTCTAGAGAACAACAAGCCTAATAAAATCAGAGTAAACCGTGAGCGCTACCTTAAGTTCACGGTCACTGATCTGAACGATCCTAATGAACCATACACACCCTCTGCTAATTCACCTGAAGTACAAGGGATGGACACCTTCTTCAGCAACTTCATGGCTGAGGTTTCACCTATCATCAATCCGGAACAAAAGTCTGAGATCGTAGCATTTGTGCAGCCTGCACCTTCCACACAACAATCTCTTGAACTCGATGCAAATCAAATTTGGTCTCTATATTTTGACGGGTCAAAGTCCAAAGAAGGAGTTGGAGAAGGCTGCATCATTATCGATCCAGCAGGTAACAAAACATTGATAGCATGTAGGTTGGAATTTGAATGTACTAACAATACTGCAGAATATGAGGCTTTACTGCAAGGTCTCAGAAAATATTTGGACATGAACATTCAAAATTTAACCGTTTTTGGCAAATCTGAAATAGTGGTTAGACAGGTGAGAGATTCTATCCATTGTCTTTCTCCGCATCTCAAAAGCTACCAATTTGAGGTATGGAACTTAATGAGTAAATTTTCTGCTTTTAATATAAATTCCATTCCTAGATTGAACAACTCTGAAGAAGATTTATTAGCTAATGTGGCCTCTAAACTTCTTCCTGCAGAAGGATTGTCCCTAGACGCATTCTCCGTTGAGCTACTATTTCGGCCATCCATTCCCGATAACGTCACAAACTGGAGAGTATTTGACGATGATCAGCAGATCATTAACTTTCTACACATGGAAGAAACCTTTCAAGGCGCGGTGATAGACGAGCACACACACGATGACAGTTTGCGTGATTTCACGGTAATACCTGATCCAAAAACTCCTGAAGCTCTATCGGATATGGTAAACTCGATCCCAAAATCTGTGATTAGATTAGAGAAGTTTTATGATTTTCAAGATAAATTTAAAAAGACGGTCAATTGTAAAACCAATAGTTCCTCGTTATCTTATGAAAAAGTGAACTTAGGAACTAGTGAAAATCCTCAGTGCATTAATCTAGGCTCGGGATGTTCTCGACAAGAAAAAGATTCATTCATTAAATTATTTAAAGAACTTAAAGATGTCTTTGCATGGACGTATGATGATCTTAAGACTTTCGATCCTAATATCATACAGCATGTCATCCCAATGAAGCCCCAAACCTTACCCTTTCAACAAAAACTGAGGAAAATGCACCCTAAACTGGAACCGACCGTTTAAAAAGAATTGAATAAACTCCTAAGTGCTAAAATAATTTTTCCTGTTAGGCACACTTAATGAGTGTCCAACCTTGTCCCAGTTCGGAAGAAAAATGGGGAAATCCGACTTTGCGTCGATTTTCGAAACCTCAATAGAGTGTCTGACAAAGACACCTATCCTGTCCCCCCTATGGAACAGATCCTTCAACAAGTATCTGGTTCCGAGAGGCTATCTTTATTAGATGGTTTCTCTGGATACAACCAACTCCTGATGTCTCCGCCAGACCAACTCAAAACTACCTTCCGTACTCTGTGGGGCACTTATGCGTATCATAAAATGCCCTTTGGATTGATTAATGCCGGTGCTACCTTTCAGAGAGAAATGGATATTGCTTTCCGAGGCTTAATCAATCAGTCCGTTGTAGTTTACTTAGATGACATGACTGTATATTCTAAAAACAAAAATGATCATCTAGCTCACTTACGAGCCGTCCTACTGCGATGTCGTAAATACGACATCTCCTTAAATCCCAAAAAATCCATCTTTGTAGTAGAACAGGGTAAACTCCTAGGATTCATTGTGTCTAGTGAAGGAATGATTATTGACCCCGAGAGGACTCAAGTCATCGCAAAACTTCCCCCTCTGACATCCAAAAAATCCATGTAGTCTTTCTTAGTCCAGATTAATTTCGTGAGAAGATTTGTCTCCAGTTTCTCCGAAATGGTTAGGCCTTTACAAAACTTGATTAAGAAAGACACCCAATATCACTGGGGACCCACAGAAAATCAAGCTTTTAATGCCATAAAGAAGGCCATAATAGACGCTCCGTCTCTCATGAGCCCTGATTTCTCTCAAGATTTTACACTCTACACTTTTTCCTCTGACTGTTCTTATGCTGCCGTCCTAACTCAGAAGAACACCTAGAACAATGAAGTATCCATCGCCTTTATGAGTTCCTCTTTCAAAGGCGCTGAACTTAACTACCCAGCGATTGATCGGCAAGCCTACCCTGTTTTCAAAGAAGTTAAGAATTTCCGATCCTATCTTTTGAAGTCAAGGACGAAATTCGTTGTCCCCTACCCCGCCGTAAGGAACTTGTTAGTACAGAAGGAGCTAGGAGAGAAGAGAGCTAACTGGGTCACCTCCTTGTAGGAGTATGACTTGGAAATCACCCCAGCTCAGATAGTGAGAGGTCAAAGTTTATGTAAGTTGGTCGATGATTCAGAATCAGGACAACAAGAAGAAGGCGATACGTCAAACCTAGGTGAAAGCAAACAAAGTCTAATTTGTTGTGCGTAGAACCTTGTTAGTCCCTGGTACGATGATATTTGGTTCTGTCTCGAACATGGATCAGCCCCCCATCACTTAGACCCCACTAAGAGAAGAGCGTTGAGACTAAAGTCTGCCTCCTTTTATTTGGTTAATGGTGTACTGTTTCGTCAGAATTTTGATGGCATATTGATGCGTTGTCTTGAAAAGGACGAAGCAGAGAAGGTTTTTCTAGAGTTGCATGCAGGAGAAGCTGGTGGTCACTTCGGTGGTGACACCACTACTCATAAGGTTCTAAGAGCCAGTTATTACTGTCCTACGCTTTTTAGAGACACCCATGCCTTGTGTCGAAAATGTATCATCTGTCAGAAAGCATCAGAGCGGTTGCAAAAACCAGCCTTTCCCTTGCACCCTGTTTTAGTAGATTCTCCTTTCCAGCAATGGGGCCTTGTTATCATAGGTCCAATTAACCCTCCGTCCTCGCAACAACACAATTTTATTGTGATAGCCACGAATTACTTTACTCGATGGTCTGAAGCTGTTGTGATAAGAACTGTCAACACCAGTCAGGTTATTGCCTTTCTAAATTCAAATATTATCACCCGTTTCGGTATCCTTGACTGTCTAGTCTTCGACAACGCTTCATACTTTTCTTCTCTTGAGATGAGCGATTTCGCTTTGGAGAAAGGAATAAAGCTGAAGTATTTTGCTAGTTACTACCCTCAGGGCAATGGCTTAGCAGAATCAACAAACAAGAACTTGATCAAAATAATCAAGAGAACAGTGGTTGAAAATCACAAGAATTGGCACAATGCACTGCTGAACGCACTGTGGGATGATAGGGTAACGCCAAAATCTACTATAGGTAACTCCCCCTTTTTTCTCGTTTATGGCAGAGAAGCAATTCTTCCACCTCACATTCTTCTTCCTTCACTTCAATTGTCACAAAAATTCCAAGAAGAAGATTGTCCCCCTTTAGAAAGCTGAATTAACACTTTGTTGAAGTTGGAAGAAGTAAGAGCCCAAGCTAAGAGTAAGTTAGATAAACATAAAAAATTGGTTAAAAGCTGGTTCGATTCTAATTCTACTTCTGACAGGAATTTTGAAATAGGCGATCTCGTCTTGAAATGGGACAAACCACACGAAGGAAAGGGTGAACACTCTAAATTTCAAAACTTATGGCTTGGACCATTTTTAATTGCTGAAAAGTTGGGTCCTAGTTCCTTTCGATTGCAGAATATTGAAGGACAGCCTGACACCTACCCGGTGAATGGCCAAGCCCTGAAAAGATACTTTTCTTGATAACTACCCTTATATATTATGTATATATTTTTGCTTTTGTTTGCATTTTTGTTTTCTTTCTATTTTTTTGATTTTGATTGATCTGTTTGTGTTTTTGGACATACACATACCTGTGCACTGAGCTATTCAGACAAAGATGATAGAAAATTTCTTCGCTGAAATAACTGCTGAAAATTTTGTATAAACATCAATGATATATTGCTGAAATTGATATCTATGTTGGAAAATTTTGTTGTTTGAAAGAAGTTTACTGATTTCAACCTTTGAGCAAAGCTTGTCATGATCATCTATTATCTTTTTACATTGTCCCTTTTCCATAAAGGAATGACTCAAAAGATGTCTCCCTGTCATAGGAAGTGTTTTTATAAAACATCTCTGGAGCGAAATAAAGGAAAGTTATAAAATTTTTGATGAGGTCTGAAAAAATTATGTTAAAATATCAAGGTTTTCAACGTCACCCCGCTCCAGTATATATCTATGAAAAACAAAATAAAATAAATTATGAATAAGAGCTGTGGGAAGTTCTTGTAAACCCACCGGGATACTAAACAGGTCTGCTGGCAGCGGGTAAATGCATGCATGGCACCAAGACAACTTCGTCGGGGTACTGAACAGGCCTGCTGGCAGCGAAGCAATGTTGGGTACATGAAAATCTGCAAAAAATATAAGAAACCTCTTTAATGTCCTTTATTCTGATCTAGAACTTCTTGACAGGATACAGATGTCAGAGTGGGTTAAATGGCAACCCTGTCGAGGATATGGATGCCTGCTGGCAGCAACGGCCATGTCAACAGTATTGGAGATTTTATCTTTAATATCCTGACTTGCTAATTTTAAGATTGTTATTAGTTTTCATCTTTTGAAACACTGCTGGAAAAGATGGTTAATGATGATGTTTATACGATTTTCTGGTTGTTATTTTTGAGTTGAAATTATCTTTGATGTCTTAATCTGAATTGGTACCTTTTGCAGAGATAACTGCTTCTACCAGTGTGTCGCCATTGTTGGCAGCCAACTCACTTTTTTCTATCGTCTATAAGCTTCCTACACCTATGTTTTGAAAACATCAATTTTTTTGTCGCAATTTCCAAATTAACGTCATTTTCATTTCTTGCGACATTTACACACTTGTTTTCGTTTTGTTTTCACGACTGTAAGCATGAAAACTGAACCTTTCAAAGTCGCATTTCGATCATTATCTGAACTGTGGATATTTCTTTTGTCATTATCCCTATTGCGCTCATCTTTTATTAATCATTACACCACTGACAATATCCTTTGATCAGTTCTCATACTTTGGTTGATTGTATAACTTGGTTTTATTGAAGGCATTTAGCCTTTGGATTTGCACCTTATGTGACTTGCCTGATCATTGATTATATGAAAATGCATAGGGGTTATGATTTATTTTGTTTATATATATATGATATAATCCTTACGTTAACTTTTGGCTTGTCAACTATACGAATATCATTTTGGCACCTTGATTGAACTTTTGATTATGTGAATTAATGCATTGGCGCATAGTTGATTTTGGGTTTTGAACTACATGTTGGATGTTGAACATTATGGTATAACACTTGCGTGCATTGGTATACACATTTGATTTTATTGGTTGTACACATGACTTAATGGTTAAACTATTATTAAGGAGTGAATGGCTATGAAAATTGGCGGTTGTACTTGGATAATCAATATTTTGCATGGAAGACTCCACCACCTTCGCATGCTCACATTAATGCTTACCCCTTTTGCTCGTTCGTTGTTGTTGGTTCGGGTAGCTCTACTCCTGTGTGTGTTGATGAATTCAAACCCTTCCCTTACCATGTGTTCGGCTCCATGGCACCAGTTGTGCAAGTTGAACCCAATGGCAGTCAAGCCCTATTAATGTTTGACAATGCCCACCAAGATTTGGAAGACAGCGGATGGCTTACCTTCATGAAACGTTTTGAGGGTTTTAGCCTTTGTATAACACGACAGTTTTCCATGACCTTCAATGGCTGTCGAGCTAAGGTCGACGATATATAGTTAGAGATCGATGAACAGTTTATCATCTCGGTTATGGGGTTACCTACCTCGGGAAAGTGTTGGTTTAAGAATTGCAAGGTCGAGGAAGTACCATGGACATTGTTGTTTCAATCACGCAAAGTCACCTCTTGTGACAGAGGTATGCCCATATCTATGCTCAAACAATGATGGAATGACTTGTTAATGATACTTAAGTAGTTTGTGACTTGTGAAGGTTAATACGGACTTGTGTTCCTCTACCACCTACGTCTCCTTATGATTTTTATAGGGTATCCTCTAAACATGCCGTTCTACTTTCATCGGAGTCTGTATAAAATGTCCAAAAAGTATAAGAGGCACAAGGCTGACAACATCCTGTTTCATCATGGGCTTATTAAGCTCATCGTTGTTCATTATTTGAGTTTGCATGGTGACATTTGGAAGGCCTTCATCACCCGCAATGGCTTTGAAGACATCGACCCTGTACAGGTTGATAAACCTGTGATAATTGAAACCAAGCCTGAACTGCCTGTACCCTTGCATCTCCTACTGCCTAAACCCTCGACCAACCCTCCTATTGACTCACCCGACACTGTAACTAAGAGTGCAGAGGCCATTAAGAAGCCCATGAGCAAAAATCCCAAGGAAAACCTTACTGCAAATGCCAAAGGCAAAAGGAATGCCCAGCTTATTTCGAGAATGGCCAGAAACAAACCAAAACCCTCTGTCGAGTCCAACCCTATAGTTCTAAGCGAGGAATCCGATTCGGATATTGAGCGATTTATGGCCAGCGAGTATCCATACTCACAAGGTTTATGTGCAGAGCCCCCTTTTGATTTTGTGTCAAATCTACCCTCTTGCCTAAAGGATGACCCTAACTACCCAGGTATTAAGTTGCCTCGTGAAATCCTCGGTCATTTGGCCAAACCCTCGCCTGCTCTGTCTAAATCCACACAGTCACCTTGTGACCAGTGCAATTCATGGTTAGAGCGATATTATAGTGATGTTCCTATACTCTAGTCAAAGATTCAATCATTGGAAGACCAGATTTCAATCCTAGCCAGTCAAAAGGCCAGGCTCCAAGCAACAGATAAAAAGCAAAAGACAACCGGCTCCATCCTGTTCAAAAACGTGGAATTAGCCACGGCTGTTGTAAATTCCAAGATGGCATAATCAAGTAGCCTCGTCGTTACAAAGGTATGGTTCTGACATCTTTTTGTTTTGTAAATAATCTAGTTTGATATAATGGTTTGAATTTAGCTTTTAAATAGTTTGATCACTTATCCAAATGCCTCTATCATTCGATGATCATCCTGTACATGGCTTCGTTTTGATAAAAATAGAAGGAATTCCGATATATGATTTGCTCATAGATTTTTATTTGATTTGGAATGGTTATTCGTTTGGATTTCACTTGCTAAGTTTATCTGAGTGAAATAACGAAAGTAATGGTGTGTTTTCAATTCAATTTGTTTTGTTCCCACTCCCAACATGAAGTTTTTATGCTTAATTTAGAAAACGATTTTGCTTGGATTCGATTTCGTTATCATTGGTATGCTATGATTGGTAAGCGTCTCTGGGAGGATACTTGTTACGATGTTGTGTCATGAGATGTTCTATATTTGATTGTTTCTAGGTTAAGGATAATGACTCTGTTTCTTTGATGAAAACAATACGCTCAAATAACATTCGCGCCCGAATCGGGAAATGAATCCTAATCATAACAACCATGTGAAAACCTTAGCCAATTGATTTGCTCTTATTCTAATTTGGCAAGTTTGTACTATGAGTCGAGTTGAAGTTATCATTGATGCTCTGTATTTTAGATTTGTGAAATGAATTGGTCAAACCCTGTTATGACTCGTTTGATTGAAACAATTGTCATCGAAATTAAACGATCGAAATCTATAACAAACTTTGTTTGATTGATCCTGTTACGATTTTGGTTATCTGTCGGTTATGGTTTGAATTCGTTCACAGTCTAAATCGCTTGCTATACAGTTATCATGATCATCCTATTCGATTCGATTATTTCTCCTGTTGATGAGACAAGTATGACAAAGTGTTTGCGATTTGTTTTTTTTTCAATTAAATATCAAAGTGATCTTATAACAGATGGATTCGATTTGTTGAGAAACGATTACGATGTTGTTACATATGGTTTCATTTACCCCACTTATGCCAATAATCGAAACAGAGTATTGCTATCTCTGTATTCGGTTAAGTGATGTGGATCCTGTTGGTATAATTCTTTCAAACTAAATGATTCGTTTTCAGATAGTTCTTGGATGAAGATTAAATTTAATTCTTTAAAAAGATTTGAATTAATCTAAATTCTGATTCTGTATCTTTATTTAGACTAGCTACATAATCAGATGATTCTGTAGCTAGTCTATAGAATTTAATTTTTATCATTTTATTAATAAAAGTGTCTTCTAACTTGTCTATTTTGGATCCTTTTCAGGTGAATTCGAAATTGCATGGGATTTGATGGACAATTTAGAGGATATTTGAAACATTTTGGTTTTATTTTAATTTCCTAGTTTAGTTTATCTTGGGAATATCTTCCTGGATTATGTAAACAGTTTGATAACTTCCACAGGGAGGTTTTACCCTGTGGAAAAACTTATAAATACTTATTATTTTTGTAGTAAGGATCATCCTCATTCGTGGGAGAACAAGGATATGGAATTTTAATACAGACTAAGACAGAAATTGATGTCCTGCTACAGCTTTAGCTTTTCATAATATCAATATTTTGTTTCATGTTTATATGTATCAATTTGCATTTGGTTAATCACTACTTTAGCTATCTTAGTATTTTGCAAATGATATGATTTAATCAATATAATCCATATCTGATTTCTTCTAGTATTTAAAAACATAGCAATTACTTGATTCAGTTTGTGAATGACAGATTTCTCTTCTTCATCAATTGGATTATTAAGTATAAGTTTTTGCATAACAGGTTTACCTAATTGCAGATATTTATAAATCATATAATTGTTATGATTTTTTATGTCTTGTATGTCCTGTAAACCAACTCAAAGAGCATTGCAGCATATCGTTTACGATAAACTTCCGGATTATTCGGTGCGAGTTTCCTTCCTCCGACCAACTTCGAAGTCATCATACACAGGACAAATCTGGAGCGTTTCCAGGTCAGTTTGTCATTTGTTTGTTTAGTGTATTTATTAGTAGTTTAGTTTAGATATAAGTTTAGTTAGATTTATAGGTAGAATTAGTATATTAGATTGTTTA
>ML805501.1:74820-88269 GCA_009831015.1 Picea engelmannii
TCTCTGTCTTAGGGCAGAAAGCAAATGAGTTTTCCAGGTTTTATTTAAATCTGTATTTTGTGAATATTGTGCATTTTGTGAATAAGTTATATTAGTTAGTAGTTTGTATATATAGAGATAGTAGATTAGTTAGTTTGTTTAGTTGTTAGTTTTAATTAGATTAGTATATTAGTTTGTTTTATTTATTGTTAGTTAGTTTAGTTTGTTTTATTTATTGTTAGTTAGTTTAGTTTAGATTAGTTTTCTTTTGTTTTCTTAGGACCTTAGATTAGCTAACGGAGCTGCTAAACCCATCAGGGTGGTTCATTCCAAACGGATTGGGTTATTAGACAATCCCGGACTGGTTCCACTCTCTCAGTTGACGGACGGTCGATTTCGCCCATCAACAAGGAGGTGCTCTTATGAATCCTTCTTCTTATTGAAGCCTATCTGTCTGTTGTTGATTCTGAAATCTGAATCTTCTCGGTGGAGGAGTGTCCCTGTAATATTCCTTATATATCTTCCTATCCCCTTTGATTGTTTCTGCATAGATTTTTGGATTTGTTTCTTGCTCTATTGTTTTGGAGCTTGATCCCTTTTCTGTATGATTGTATCCAAGTCCATACTTGTCAAGATGAGATTTTTGACTACTGATAATGTCATCCAAAACTTTTGAGCTATTCTACATATTTTTCTTTTGAATATCCTTTCTTAGGGTAAATAGGGTTTTTCTGTAATTCCGAGAATTTCGTCGTCAACCCTTCATGCTACCACAGATGTTTGCCACTTCATATGTATCCACAAGTATCTACAAGAATCTTTATACAAGAAAATAGATATACAATATGTACAAGTGTGTGTATAATGAGTGAGATTTGCCTCTTATTTATATCTTCATGTAGCCTTACACTTTCCTTATTTTAGGGCTTCTTCATTTAAAATAATTTCTTTTGCAAATCACTTTGACCCTTGGGGGATTTTATAAGGTTTATGAGGGGTTCTCCAACTTCACATGGTCATAAATCTCTAACCATGAGGAGTTATGTGACGTTCCACATACAACTAGAAACAACATGACAAGCACTATCCATATAGGATAGTTTCACTGAAAAATTCACTATCCTTCATCTCATTATTCCTCAAATAAGCATGGGTTCTCTCACTCCACAAAGCATCTTCCCGTGAGGGTTTTCACCATAAGGGGACCACTTTGGAGTTCATCCATTTTTACTTCTTATCAACCATGACAAGACAATAATGAGTCATCTTTACATCAAACAATCTTGGGCCCATTACCCAAACCTTGTGCTACGGGGCTTTCTGCAAGGGTTGGCATCAATGAAAACCAACCTCAATCACCAATATCCCCCTTTGGCATTGATGGAAACACTCTGATGCAATAATAAAATCATTTCACTCATTTTCCCCCTGGAACAATGCCTCTGTCCTCTGTATCTGATAAATCTTCTCCCCCTGGAACCATGCCTCTGTCCTCTGCATTTGATAAATCTCTCCCCCTTTTTCATCAATGGCAAAGGTATATTTTCATCTGGGGTTGATCCCCCTGATTGAAATTTCCTCTTATGGTGATTCCTCGTGTAAATCTAAGACATATCAGATAAGCATTCAAAAAGCATTAATTTTGGAGTAGAAATAACTCCAAGTCTTTGGTGAAGATATTCAAAGGATTCCCATGGAAGTGGTTTTGTGAATATGTTTGCCACTTGTTCTTTTGTGCCCACATACTCAACTCTGATGTTATTTTCTGCAACCTGCTCTCGTAGAAAGTGATACTTGATTGGAATGTTCTTCGTCTTGGAGTGCATCACTGGGTTCTTCGAGATACTGATGGTGCTTGTCTTATCACAATAGATTGGAATGGGCTCATCATACTCAACCTGTATATCTGTCAGATTTTGTTTCATACAAAGAACCTGTGTACAACATGATGCTGCTGCAATATACTCTGCCTCAATTGTAGATAAAGATACTGATGATTGTTTCTTTCTTAGCCATGATACTAAACACTCACCCAAGTAGAAATATGATCCATTGGTGCTTCGTCGGTCATCAATACAACCTGCCCAATCTGCATCTATGTAGGCAATAAGTGATAGATCCTTTCCTTTTGGATACCATAATCCAAACTCTTCTATTCCTTTGAGATATCTGAAAATCCTCTTCACTGCTAACACATGTGACTCCTTTGGTGCTGCTTGAAATCGTGCCACCTATCCAACTGCCTGCATTACATCTAGTCTGGATGTTGTCACATATATTAGGATGCCAATCATTGACCTATATTGCCTCTGATCTGTAGACTTTGAATCATCATCTTTTCTCAACTTGCAACTAGTTTGCATTAGAGTGATAACTGGTTTGCAATATTCCATTCCGAGCCTCTTTAGCATTTCTCTGATATACTTGGTTTGAGAAATAAATATTCCTTGGTTTCTTTGACATATCTGAAGTCCCAAAAAGAAGGATAGTTATCCAAGTAACAACATTTCAAATTCATTCTGCATATCTTTTTCAAATTTCTGTCTTAGCCTGTCATCATCACTACCAAAAATAATATCAACATAAACTTCAATTAATAAAATATTAACTTGACTTACCTTGATGTAGAGGTTGTTGTTTGCACTTCCTTTTCTGAACCTTACCTGTTGCAGATACTTATCCAATATAGAGTACCATGCTCTAGGAGCATGTTTTAGACCATACAAGGCCTTCTTTAATTTACAACCATAATATGCATTCTCTGACAATTGAAATCCTTTTGGTTGTTCAATGTAGACTTCGTCTTCAAGTTCCCCATTCAAAAAAATTGATTTTATGTCCATCTGATATACTTTAACATTTTTGGAGCATGCATAGGCTAAAAGAAAACATATTGCTTCCATTCTGGCAACTGGGGAAAATGTCTCTTCAAAGTCGATTCCTTCAATATGTGCATATCATTTACATACCAATCCATGTTTGTTCATTGTAACTTGTCCATCTTCATTTAATTTATTCATGAAAACCCATTTCGTGCCAATCACATTCTTATTCTTTGGTCTTGGAACAAATTCCCAAGTGTTACTTTTCTCTATTTGATCCAATTCTTCATCCATGGCCTTATTCCAAAATTCATTCTTGCTGGCTTCTTCAAAATAGTTTGGTTCAATTGTAGATAAGAGTGATAGGTGTGTTTTTTCTGGTGAATGGATTTTTCTTCTAGTCTCAACTCCTGCATCTTTGTTTCTAATAATGTGATCCGAAGGATGATTCTTCTGTACTCGTTTGCTAGGTGTATTTGGAGATAATTTTTGAACTTGCTCTTTTGTTTCTGTCGGATTCTTTTCATCTTCCTCTTCTACTTCATCTTCTACTTCTTGTTCGAAAATTTGTTCCA
This sequence comes from Picea engelmannii, assembly GCA_009831015.1. Lineage (NCBI taxonomy): Eukaryota > Viridiplantae > Streptophyta > Pinopsida > Pinales > Pinaceae > Picea > Picea engelmannii. The sequence goes on from ML805501.1 coordinate 78,197, forward strand.
TTGATTTGTTTTCTTCTTCCTTTGATTCTGGTCTGCCTATTTCATCAATTGTTATGTTGATACTTTCCACAAATTTGTTCGATCTTAGATTGTAACACTTGTATTCTTTCCTTGTACTTGAGTAACCAACAAGTACTCCTTTTTCCACATGAGAGTCAAACTTTCCCATTCTTCCATCTTCTCTTTTGATGTAGCATTTGCTTCCAAAAACTCTGAAGTGATTCACATTTGCTGGTGTTCATTTCCATAGCTCGTAGGGAGTTTTATCAGTGTTGTTTCTGAGCATTACTCTGTTTTGAATGTGAACTTATATATGCACTGCCTGTGTCTAAAATATATGCAAGATACCAGATATATAAAATATGCAGAACATAAATAAAATGCTAGAAATGGCAGAATAATAGTAAAATATCCAACATAATCTCCACAATAACACATAAATGATATAAGAACAACAATAGAAATAACACTTTGATTCAGAAAGCAATGTTCACAGGCCTCTTCAAGGGGGCAACCTCCAATCGAGCAGCACTCTGTTACAATAATCTCCAAGATAGGGTTTTCATACCCTCAACCCTTATTTATACTAAATATGTCTATTAAGAGAAGCATCTAGAGGAAGATCCTTCTAGAAGCGAAAGCTTCTATTAGGTCTTCTTACATCTGCCTTATTCTATTTGATTTAAATGCCTTATTAATATTGACCTTTATTACATCCGAATACATTGATCTACCTATGTGCGGGTTAGGACCTTAACATGTTTGCCCCCTTAAAAACAACCTTGTCCTCAAGGCTTGAGATGTGGAAACTACTGCAGAATGGTAGCTGGTTCCCAAGTGGCATCTGCTGGAGTCATATCTTTCCATTGTACTAGCACTTCCTTGATGGTTCTCTGATGCAGGTGATGCTCACGCTGGTCCAAAACTGCTTCTGGTTGTAGCCAAATGGATCCTTCTTCAGCTAACTCTGGAAGGTTGGTTTGAATTTGGCACCTGGTTCCAATCACCCTCTTCAAGCATGAAACATGAAAAGCAGGATGTAGCTTCGAATGACTGGGCAGAGCTAACTTATATCTGACTTGTCCCACATGCTTGAGAACTGTGTAAGGGCCATAAAATTTGGGTGCTAGCTTCTGACAATGCTCGGCCTTGAGGGAAGTTTGCTTATATGGTTGCAATCTCAGAAACACCTGATCCCCTTTTGCAAATTGACGTTCAGAGTGACCTTGATCTACTTGCTGCTGCATTCTATTCTATGCCATGACCAAGTTCTATTTAAGGGTATGGAGGATATCCTCTTGGACTATAAGTGTTTGGTCAACTGCCTGGACCTTTGAGGTAGCCAGTAAGTATGAGAGAACTGAAGGTGGCTTCTGTCCATATATCACTTCAAAAGGAGTCATGCGAGTGGTTGTATGGTATGTAGTGTTGTACCACCATTTGGTGAGGGGTAACCATTGAGCCCACTGGTGTTGTTTTTCAGAGGCAAATCACCTGAGATATGTTTCCAAACACTTGTTGACAACTTCCGTTTGTTCATCCGTCTGGGGATGATAAGATGAGCTGAGATACAATTGTGTGCCTTGTATCTTAAACAGTTCTTGCCAAAAATTGCTTGTGAAAGTTGGGTCTCGATCAGAAACAATAGAGTGCGGCATGCCATGAAGCTTGAAGACCTGGTCCATGAAAATTTGAGCCACTGTGGATGTAGTAAATGGGTGGTGAAGAGTGCAAAAATGAGCATACTTGGAAAGGCGATCCACCACCACCATTTATACTGATTTATTCCCCGATTTGGGTAAGCCTGCAATAAATTCCATAGAGATATCCTTCCAAATAGCAGGGGGAATCAGAAGCGGTTGGAGGGTGCCTGGAGATTTGACTGTTTCTCCCTTGTTGTGTTGACACACCTCACATTTAGCGATAAACTTACGAATGTCCTGTTTCATACCATCCCAGAAAAAGAACGTTTGACTCGGTCATATGTTTTGGTGAACCCTGAGTGCCCTGCTGTGGGTGTAGCATGAAGCTTAGAAAGTACCATGGATTTGAGCTTGGATTGTTTACTTAAATATAAGTGGCCTTTGTATCAAAGCTCATCCTGGAGCCAGGAGTACCCTGGGGGATCCGGATCCTTGTTCTGTAGTTGCTGGAGTAGATGTGAACTTTTGGAATCTTGAAGCCATTCCTGGAACACAGCTTGGAGCCAATCGGGTACAATGAAGGAAAGAGAAAAAAGGGATCCTTCGTTTTCATATTTCTGGGACAGTGCATCCGCCACGACATTGTCATTTCCCTTCTTGTAAATGATCTCATAATCATACCAAAGAGCTTAGTCACCCATTTTTGTTGCTCCTGGGAGGAAATGCGTTGTTCTAGAAAGTACTTGAGGCTTTGATGGTCAGTCTTAATTTGGAAGTGTTTCCCCAAGAGATAAGGATGCCACAACTCAACGGCATGCATAATTGCCAACATTTCTTTTTCATAAATGGGTTTTCCCAGATTCCTTTTAGACAGTTGCTTGCTAGTGAAGGCCAAAGGTCGACCCTCTTGCATAAGGAAAGCTCTGATTCCTTTCCCTGAGGCATCACATTCCAACACAAAGGTCTTTGTGAAGTCGGGAAGGGTCAGAACTAGAGTGGTGCACATGAATGTCTTCAAGGTTTGAAAAGCTTGAGCAGCTGCTGGAGTCCAAGTGAAAGAGTTCTTTTTGAGGAGAGCCATGAGAGGTGTTGCAATCTTTCCGTAGTTCTTAATGAACTTGCGATAATACCCTATGAGGCCCAAAAATCCCCGCAAGCTTTTGAGAGTCTTTGGGTGTGGCCAGTCTTGCATAGCTTCAATCTTTTTCGGGTCCACCCCGGCGCCATCCTTTCCCACCATATGACCCAAGTATTCTACTTCTGAGGCACCAAAAGAACATTTGGACTATTTCAGGAAAAGTTGGTGCTGAGAGAGTAGGTGGAGAAATTGATCCACATGAGTAAGATGGTCTGTCCAGGTTTTTCTATAAATGAGGATATCATCAAAGAAAACTAAGACAAAATGACAGAGAAAATGGTGGAAGAGATGGTTCATGAGGCTCTCGAAGGTGGAGGGGGCGTTACACAAACCAAAGGGCATGACCAAAAACTCATAGTGGCCCTCATGAGTGCGAAAGGCAGTATTGGGAATGTCAGCCTCTTTCATATGTATTTGGTGATAGCCCGAGCGAAGATCAAGTTTGGTTAAGAATTGGGCACCACTCAATTCATCCAGGAGGTCATCAATGACAGGAATGGGAAATTTGTCTTTGATGGTCAGTTTGTTGAGAGCACGGAAGTCAGGACACATTCTCCAAGAACCTTCTTTCTTCAGTACCATGACGACTGGAGAGGAGTAAGGGCTCGTACTAGGATGGATGATGCCGACAGTAAGGAGCTCTTGGACCATTTTTTCAATTTCATTTTTTTGTGCAAAGGGGTGGCGATATGGACGGATATTGGGGGGAAGGCTTCCTGGGACAAGGGGAATGAAATGATCATGAAAATCGCAGGAAGGAGGGAGTCCTTGGGGAGTGGAAAATACTGTTTGATGTTTAGAAAGGAGGGCTTGGAGTTCTTGGGGCACTGGGGGTGTCTCTGTGTATTGTATGGCCTGGAGTTGGGCAATGACACCAGAATGACCTTTTTTGAGCAGTTTTTTTATGCGATGAGAACAGATGACCTCAGGTGAACCAACAATGATGCCTTGGAATTTATATTGGTGGATTCCTTGGTCGAATTGCATAGTTAAGTTCTGAAAATCCATGAGAATGGGGCCCAAAGTCCTTAGCCAGTCTGCACCCAACACAATGTCACAAACATATGGGATTTTAGGTGGTAATCACCAATTTGGAGACACACATTTTCACAGTGCCCGCCACATTTCATAGAACCACCATTGGCAATCATGATTTGGAAATTGTTGACAGCATGGATGTAGCAATGGGTTTCTTGGGCAATGAGGTGATGAATAAAATTGTGGGTGTTGCCACTATCAACCAGAATGATGACCTTTTGGTGCTTGATGTAACCAATTAGCTTGAGGGTTTGGGGGGAAGAGAAGCCGGTGAGAGCATTGAGGGAAATGATCGGTTCCACTTCAGGAGGTTCGGAGGGGGGGTTTATGTTAGTGATTTCTGGTGACTCGGGCACAAGGGGAGTGTCAACATCCTCTTCCAGAATATCCTCAGAGATGGCCATAAAAATCTTTTGTTACTTACATTTGTGGCTGGGGAAATATTTTTCATCATAATTATAATAGAGGCCTTTGAGTTGGCGTTCAACCATTTAAGCCCTGGTCAATTTTTGTATCTTTAATGGGGCGGAGGGAGTAGTGGGGTTTACTGGTTTAGGGCGAGGGATAAAGGAAGGCTTACGGTTTTGAGAGGAAACAATTTGTTGTGCTTCTTTATCTTTTTTAGTAGCCTCCACCCAAGTCATAGGTCGAGCCATGAGGACATGGGCCCGAATCTCCTCCTTGAGGCCACTGATAAAACACTCTTGAAAGAAAGCATCAGTCATGCCCTCTGTTCGAAAAGCCAAGTGCTCAAATGTAGCTATGAAGTCTTCTACTGTGCCTGATTGCTTCAATTTTGTCAAACGGCCCAAATGGTTGGTGTCAGTTTCAAAGCATTCATAAAGCTCAATCACAAATTGGGTCCAAGCAATATACCCTTGACGGGAAGTTTTTCTCCATTGCCACCATTGCCAGCGTTCTTGATCTAGATGGAGAACACCATACTGGAGTTTGGCCAAGTCATCAGTAATGTTGTAGAGAGAGAAATAATGTTCCATTTGGGTGACCCAACCAGTGGGGTCCGAGCCATCAAATTTGGTTACATCCACCCACGAAAGGTGTATGTCCCGTTGAAAGTGATGGGGCTGAAAGGAATGGGAAAAAGTTTCACCTTCAGTCTTTGTATGTACATCAGGAAAAGAGTCATCTGTAGGGATCTTGAGTTTGGTGTAAAGTGATGCAAAGACAGATTCAAGATGGGTGGTCAGTTCATTTTTGACTTCCGTCATTGCGGATTGCACGACTGCATTTATGGTGGTATTGATGGATGTATCACGGGAGACAATAGTAGCACTGAGTTGTTGCACTTCTTGTTGGGTCTCGAGGAGACTAGATTGCAAGGAGTTGAAGTGAGACTCCATATCTTGGCTATGGGTATGGGCCATGAGGATGGGTGAACTAAAAAGGGAGCGGGCGGGGTCAGAAATTTTTGCAGAAAAATCATATGGATGAATGTGATAAGGGAGAAGAGATGAATCTAATGGAACAGGTCTCAAATAATGGTGAAAAAATTTCTAGACTTTTTTTTTTTTACAGCTACGGGGTTATACTTTGGTTTGAAGAATGTTGCAATGCTAAAATCCCCAAATTCTTAACCAGAAAGAAATGTGTATTTACTTGGCAACCCGAACACAGATGCACGACAATAGATCTTGCCGATTTAATTTGTTTATGTTTATGTTTATGTTCCCCAAGGGTTAGGTATTCAAGGGTTCTACAGACAAGGGTTTGCCCTGTGCTATAGCTCTCTGATATACATGTGGGGTCGAACAGTAGTACTCGGCCTAATATCTCAGGGTACTAACTAAGGAGGATAGATCGTACCCTTAGCTGTACTACCTGACTACCTAGGTACTAGAGAGCATCTTCCCGAGTGTTGTTCTCGGTGACACTATAGCAGTTTCCAAGTTTCCAATATTGTCCTTTTCTTCTAGTTGTTCTTTGAGTGCTTCTTCAATTCTTTTATCTTCTTCTATTTGAACCTTCAATTTTGTGATCATTTGTTCTAGTTTTTGAGTGTCCTTTTTCTTGTCTAGTTCTGCTTGTAGTTTCTTGTTTTTCTTCTTTTCTCTTCTGATAACTTTTATGGCACACATTAATTCTTCTCGATAGTCAAATTCTGCCTCTTCAATTTTGTCTTCAACTTCTTCATATCCTTCTTCGTCTTCTTCATACTCTTCTTCAGAGTCTTCTTTGTCAGAATCTTTTACTTCCATGAATATAACTCTTCCTATCTCACTGTCATTGATTTCATCTTCATCTAATGATGAGATGTCTTCTTTGATGCATAAGATTTTCTTGAAATCTTTCTTTGTAGTTCTTTTGCCTTTATATGTGTGTTTTCCTTTTGAGTAACCTTCATCATTTCTCTTTTTCTTATGATTACATTTGTTATCAAAATGACCAATACCATCACAATTAAAACAAATTAAAGGAAGCTTACCTCTATACCTACCGTTGGTTCCCTTGTTCATTATTTTGACGAAGTTGGCCACTTGTTCATCATCTTTCGAGACATCGCTATTGTTGCTATATTCTTCTTGTTCCTTCTTATTTTGATTTGATGTTTTGGATGCTTTGAAGGATTCTTCTTTTACATCTGGATTTTCCTATTCAATTCTCATTTCATATGCTATGAAGATTCCATGCAGTTCGTCCATGCTTATTGAGTTTAGATCCGATATTTCTTCTAGTGCTGATATCTTAGTGTTGAATCTCATAGGAAGAGATCTTAGTACCTTTTGAAAAATTATATATTCTTCGATTTCTTCTCCCAATCCTATGATTGCATTCATTGTTTCATTGACTCGTAAGAAGTAGGTTGCAATATTCTCATCTTCCTTCATTTTTAGTTGTTCGAATTGACCTCTGTAAGTTTGAAGCTTTGATTCTTTGACTTTTGTATCTCCTTCATAAATATTTCAAAGCTTGTCCCAAATCTCTTTAGCGGATTTACAATGTGAAACTTTGGTGAATATCGTATCACAAAGACCATTCAAAATTGCATTTGTAGCTTTGGAATTATTCTCACCGAGTTTAATTGGTTTGTTATTTGTTGGTTGAACTGTTGGTGCTGTGTATCCATCTACAATTGATTGCCAAACTTGAAATCCCTGTGCTTGTATATATGTCTTCATCCTTATGCTCCAAAAAGCATACTTTTGTCCATCAAACTATGGTATTTCATTTTTATACAAGTTGGTACTTTCCATGATCTACCTTTCAGTGGTTAAACTGATTTTTGAAGGAACTTGCTCTAATGCCAATTGTTGGATTACTGAGAGGGTGGGTGAATCAGTAATAGCGTAATTATAATCCATTTTCTCCAAATAATCCAAGTGTTATATCAATGTAGAATTATTATCGAATAATGAGAAATAGGAAATGAACAATAGCACACATACACAATACACCAGTGTTTTACGTGGAAACCCAAATTGGGAGAAAACCGCCGAATGCTTTTTCTTATATGTGTTGAAGAATTACGTTCATTGGAAGCACCAACTTCCTTTGTTTTCTAGCTGCAACTGGAAGGAGGCTCCAACCCCCTAGTTTCTCAGGCTACAACATGAGGGAAGCTCCAACTTCCCAATTCTCTGGCTACAACCCCCTATGTTCTCTGGATACAACTGGAAGGTGGCTACAATCACCTATCCTTGCCTCGTCCAACCACCCTGAAATATAAGTAGAATGAAGGAACCATTGTCAATCTGTCATTGTGATATATACTATTGTACAACTGTAACAACCTGTACCACTGACCTGTATCCAATCTATACAACTGCCCTGTAATCAATCTGTACCTGAACTGGACATTTCTATACAAAACTTACAACAGATACGCGACCTGTAGTGTTGCAGCCCGTGTATGTACGTGCCCTATTTGTTATGCATCCTGCGTATGTATGCTACCAAACTGTTATGAAACCTATGTATGCCTTCTAAAAACTAGGGTTTCCTTTCTTGAAAATTTCTGACCTTTTGTAACTTCATTCACATAGATCAATAACTTGTCATTGTATCCATATTGTAACTATACTCTATGCATGCATCCTCATATATAATCTTTACTCACGACAAGTATGTCTTTCTCTAGTCATGTGTCATATAGGTATGTGTAATGATGAACACATATAATATCCCTCACATGATTTTAGTCATCAACCCATTTCTGATATTCAGTCTCTCAATACATCAACTACTACACAAATACAATCTCTCAACCATGTACCATAAAAAAACCCTTAGCCATATGCCAAGAAATACAAGATGTGCCTCACAAGAAGTATCAATGATGAATATACCAACACTGTATTTCTTTATATCTAACTTATGTAGAAGATCCCATGAATCCACTAGTCTCTCTAGGGAGAATCCTCAAATATCCATTGCCATTCCTCATGTATACATCAAAATCCAACTATTCATAGAAATAAGACATACCTTTTGAACCAATGGATGAATCTGATGTATCTGAGCACTTTATACCTTCCTGGGAGCTTGATCTCAGAATCTAGAACCTCTACATCTTCATCTCTTCAAGTTTCCATGGATTTACCAACATGTACACACCTTGTACACAGACAACCCACGTATAACTCAACATGTACGCAACTTGTACATAGATAGCTCACGTATACCTCAACATGTATGCAATTTGTACACAGACAACCCACCTACACCTCAGAAAATAGGGTTTTGCTGTAATTTCGAGAATTTCTCCATTAACCCTTCATGTTACCTTAGATGTTCGCCACTTCAGATGTATCCAAAAGTATTTACAAGAAGCTTTACACAAGAAAATAGATATACAATATGTACAAGTGTGTGTATAATGAGTGAGCTTTGCCTCTTATTTATATCTTCATGTAGCCTTACACTTTCCTTATTTTAGGGCTTTTTCATTTAAAACAATTTCTTTTGCAAAGCACTTTGACCCTTGGGTGCTTCTATAAGATTTATGAGGGGTTCTCCAACTTCATATGGTCATAAATCTCTAACCATGAGGAGTTATGTGATGTTCTGCATACCTCTGGAAATGCCATGACAAGCACTATCCATATAGGATAGTTTCACTAACAAATTCACCATCCTTCATCTCATTATTCCTCAAATGAGAATGGGTTCTCTCACTCCACAAAGTGTCTTCCTGTGAGGTCTTTCACCATAAGGGGACCACTTTGGAGTTCATCCATTTTTACTTCTTATCTACCATGAAAAGATGATAATTAGTCATATTTACATCAAACAATCTTGGGTCCATTACCCAAACCCTGTGCTATGGGGATTTCTTCAAGGGTTGAAATCAATGAAAACCAACCTTAATAAACACATCTTGCAGGTGTGGCCTTGAGTGCTAGATCAAGTGATAAAAGTCTCTAGTTCTCTAAAAATTCATCTTCATACTATGCTAAGATTGTTTCCAAATCATTGATTCCGTGGAAAATAGGTGATTCTCTGATTTTTGTGCCTACCCATATTACTGCACGGTCTATTCTTGCACATATTATCATGGATACTTTGTGTAGCCTTTGTTTCCATTTCTCTAAACTGACATCTGAGTCTATTTCACATGAGTTAATGCTCTTCCAACCGAGTATCCCATTTGCAGTTGGGTTCACGTAATATTCATCACACACATTTTTTTTGTACAACTGGTTGATTTCCTCTAAGTCTAGGAAAGTAGGTTCTACAAACCTCTTCCCTTCCGACAGATCTAATGGCGCGATGACCCTGTATTCTCCTGAATCAAATGTCATTTTCTTGGTCTTTAAGTTTATTATGTCCTGGTTGTCAAATGCCCAATCCAGACCAATAAATGTTGGGTAAGGTGTTGTGCCATCCACTATTTCAATGACTTCAAAATATTCTTTCGTGTGCACTCCATCTAGGTCTACTATCACTCCTTTGAGTCTACCGATTGGTAGGACTCTATCTTGGTTTTCTAGTTTTAATTGAACAGGTGAATATCCTAATGTGGGATCTCCCATCCATTTCTGTTTGCACTCTTTTCGTCGCTGTGTGAGCAAAAAGTGAGTGCTTACATGCCTAGTTGGGCTCTGCTAGTCATGACAGCTGTATCGTAAAAGGTTAGAAAGAAAACAACTAAGATATTAACAAGAATTAAACAAAAACTAAATGAAACTATGAGCATAGAAATAAAAATAAAAAAACAAATGACAATGGACCAATATCACCAATGTATAAGCTGGTCTGATAGATGAAATCCAAAGATACACAATGGAGAAAGAGGA
>ML805501.1:98619-111569 GCA_009831015.1 Picea engelmannii
AATGGTGGTCATTCATGGCTTTTTATAGCCAAGCATTGGGTTATTATGCAACCTCTTTTGAATTTGAAAAGGGGCTCTTTAGGGCACAATTAGGTCTTTGACCAGCCTCCCCACGCAGATTGAGCTCGGATTTGGTGTCAAATTGACTTGGGAGCCGATCCATTAGTGGTTGGGAGGCCGACCAGTTTCATAAATGTGTCATTTGGCAGGCATGTGGGTTTTGCACCCCACAGCCGCACATATGCACTCCCGGTACGAAAATGTTACGCGCGTGTGCGTGCCCAGTGGGTGCAGAGCGCCTTGTAATTTTTTGGCCATTTTGTATAGTTTTGACCCCTTTTGCTATGCTGTGGAATTAACCTTGTGCCATGAATGACTGTTTTTCTGTGTTGACGATGCAGAGTTCTTGTCGCCCTGTGCGGACGAAATTTCAGTGATAACAATTTCCATGTCTTCTTTGGTAATACTTTAAATTTAGATCCTAGATCTAGTATGATGTCTCCCATATTGAAATCTCCAATGTTGGCATTTAGTATAAATTCCCTACTTTTTCGTCTTCTTTTGTGTAGGTGATTAACTATTTTGGGTTCCATTTTTCCTTCCGTCTCGATGCTACATTTTTCTAGTATGTTTTGCAATATTTTCATAGATGATGGATCACTTAATACCTTTACACATGATTGAAAAAATCCTTTGATTGTACTTACTTGTCCCATGGAATGTATTTCACTCATATGATCCAATAATGGAGGCATTTCATATTCTGGTGCTTCCTTACTTTGTTGCACAGTTGAAGTCATCGCAATATCTTCCTTTTGGAATTCTTTTCAGTCTTTCTTAAATATCTCCTTTTCCTTCTGTGCGTCAAACTGCTTCCTTGGTTTGACGTTATTTTTCACCCATTGATTTTGTGCTGGCTCTTGTTGAACAATGTCGTCCCCTATTTTAGTTCATCCACGAGTAAATATATTAATGTTCCTTCCTTCATCCCATTCTTCAGTGGAAATCCACTAATCATTCTGGTTGTTCTGGTTCCTCTTTTACTGGATCTTTACTATTAGTGTCGGACATTCTTCTTTATCATGGTTCGATGCATGACAATACATACAAGTTGCTAGTGGAAGTGGACATTCTCTTGCATAATGTCCCGGTTGTTGGAAATTGTGACACACCACTGGTCCTCTACCTCATCCAAAATATCCTCTTGCTTGTCCTCCACCTCTGTAGCCTGCTCTATCTCCTCTCGATGCATTATACTAAGGCGCCTGATTATACTACGCGGTATTGTACTGAGACTATGCTACGTTGTACTATGGTTTCACGTTATTGTATGGTTGCTGCACAAGATTATACTGCTGCTGCACAGTGTTGTATGGAGCTAGAACTTGATTAAACTATGGTGTGGCTTGTCCCATAATCATTTCTTCCTACACTCTATATGTATGTGATGTCCTTTCTCGCATCAATTCCATATTTCTACAATCTTTGTCATTGTGGCCCACTAACTTGCAAAAGGTGCAATATGATCTCTTTGGGACTGCCTGGTATTTTTGCATCATCGAGTAGTGATAGGGGTCATGAACCTGTTTCTTATAGACTTCACACCATGGTCCTCCTGTGGGTAATGGTTTTGGCATTCCTGCTTCCATATACTGCGTGAATGTTGGACATTCGTTCTTGTGGTTTCCTTCCATCCTGCATGTGGTACATCGAACAACCTCTCGTTTGTGCTTACTCTTATTCTGGTTCAACTGAAAATTAAATTCTTCAAGTCCTCCTTCAACTCTTCAATAGATAGGTCCGTTTTGTGGTACTGGTTTTCTTCCAGTTGCAAGGTTGTTTGTAGAACCTCTACCTGTGTCTGGAACTTTGTTTGTCGCAATGGATATTTTAAGTGTGGGAGCAGTGATTTGACAAACAAGTGCCGATGTTGCATATTGGTCATGACATATTTTAACTTTCCCTTTAGTCGCTTGAATCTCTAGTCAATCTCCCATACATATTCTCCTAGTTTTTGTTGGATTTCTATCATCTCAATCATGTATTGATCCTCTGAGCTCGGCTTCTGGAACTCATTTATCAGTAAATTATTAATGTCTGTTAGTGTCCTTGTTATCCTAGGTGCACTTTTTTCATCTAAACTCATGTACCAGTCTAATGTGTGGTCTCTTAGCGTAATCACTAACTGTGCAAGTTTGGTATCTTCATCAGTGATCTTTTTTGATTCCCAGATCTTTGTACAAATGAACAAGTGTTTCTCAGGGTCTTTTGCTACTTCTCCTCAAAATTCTGGTAACCTGATGCTGGGGTCATGTCCTGCCATTCTGAATGCTAAGCTACTACCTCCGCGTGGTGTAGAGACTTGACTAGTGCTGCCTGAACTGGCTCCTCTAGGTGTGGTTCCTTGTGTGGATGTACTTCCTGTTGTCTGACTACTTCTAAACTTCAATTTTCTAAAAAATGGTGTTCTCTTTGGTGTATTAGTCACACATGGTTTTATGGGTTCCACACTGACATTAATATGGATAGGATTGCTACCTTCTCTTCCCACTCTTGGACCTCTCATCTTCCTCTCATATGTTGTGTGCAAAATTTCCTCAATCTTCTCCACAGCTCGGAGATCCTCTACCTCTTCCTCATCACTCGCCAAGCCTTCCCTCATGGCTACAACTCTCTTCTTGGTATTCACCTTGTATTGGTAGGGTACTCTGCTACATGTCTTTCCAGCTGTCACCATGATCTACTTGCTCTGGTCATTGTCCATCATGATTGGGTCCAAGGGTTCCTCCTACTTTCCCTTATCCTTTCCTCCTTCCATTTCTCCTCTTTCTGTCAGTGCTTCCCCCCTTCCCCCATGCACACAAGGAAGTTTAGCTGTCTGACTCCATTTTCAGTACTCCTTTTTTATACAATAGTATCTGAATAGAAGTATACAACGATTGAATGTACCTACCTCAAGGTTTGTGTAGAAACTATTGATCCGCTACACTGTACGACTTTGCTTTGTCGACTAAAAAATCTGTTATAAAACTTGCCACAATACTGCCAAGTGAAAAATCTACTGCACAGGTGAACTTGTTGTTCACCTTTTGTAACTTCTCAATCTTTACTAGGGTCCACTATTCGTTGCATGGTTATCCTTCAACCTTAGTATCCAATCCTACAATAGATGTGGAAAATCACAAAAAAAGACTTCGTGGAAATCAATAAACACGCATTTCTCAAGATATTTGCGAGGTGTTAGTCTAGGGTTTCTATTGTCTTTCTATGCAAAATCTAGCTCCTTAGTTCTTAGCCAAGTTTCAATATTTTCTTTCGTGGGATTCCACGGTCTCAACATTCCCTTCTAATGGCTCATTGCTCTTTGCCCTAATATTTTCTTGATTTTCCTCCGAAATATCTTTGGATTATCTCATCTACTCAACGATGGGGGAGAATATCAATGGGGTAAAAACCTTAGAGCACTGAATGATGTCTCATTAGAGCTCACAGAAAAGCAAGAAGAAAAGCAGGAGGAGTTATTCCACCGGATCACGGGTGAATTTAAAGAAGTAGTTCCTACCTTTGCAGGTTCTTTAAGAAACATGATTAGAGCATGTCCCATTGGACATCGATGGGGTAAGAACCTTTGCAGATTTTGAGGTAATTGAAATTGTTGATGATAGCTGCCCTTACCCTACATTGTTAGGAATTGATTGGGCCTTCGACAATTCCACTGTTGTTGATTTAAAGAAAATATGCATGACATTTGAGAAAGATGTCCTTAGGGTCATTGCACCTTTAGATCCAGATGAAGGTCCATGATACACAAAACCTATCATAGAAGAAGACCACACATTTGAACTGGAAAAAATCTACAAATTAACAACCAGATAGTAGGATTATATCAACCCTACAACTAACGAAAATCTGAGTTGGTGAAGTGACAACACATGTTCATCTGACTTAGAATAAGCATTGGAGAACTGGAAGAACCAGATGTATGAAGTATCTACAAGAAGATGTGTTAGGCTAACCAAATAAGTTCACTGGACTGGAACAGTAGTGAGTAATCTACCCACATTTGATGGGATGAACCCCTTAGAGAACTTCTTATCATAATTTGAGACAAGTGTACCAACACAACAGAGCCTGTTTGAAATGGAGGAGGCCATGAAAGCCACCCCAAAAAGATGGTGGGGGACACATAAAAGAAATATTACATACTAGACACAATGCCGAAATTTGATGACAACGCGGTTCTCATCACAAGAAGGAAGATGCAAAGCACGATACACAGGTCGAAGCTGCCCAAAGGACCATGTACAAAGCTGCGAAGAGGCTTGGAGTGACATTCCTAGAGAACAATGGGTACACAGATTCATCAATACACTAGATACCACCCCGATTAACTGGTACCTTCAAGCAGAGATGCACCTTGTCACTTTAGAATGGGAAGGTATGATTCATAATTTTATAACCACCTTTTTGTTTAACATTGAATTTCCTTATGTAGATCAAGCACTATAGATGGTGAGACATAAAGTATTTGAGGAGGCATATGGCCTCCTTTTGGATCAAGAAGAGGATGAATGGACTGTGCCCCTCCAGAAACTGCAGACCTGCTACAACATTAATTTCGACAAGGACGATGACCCAAGGAAGGTGAATATCTCAGAAATAGAAGGTTAGAGAGATGTGGAAGGACCAGGAGTTGAACTGTCATTCATTGGACATCTGATAAAAATAAAGAAAGTCAATATTGGGACAGAGCAAACACCAAAGCTTGCCAATGTCGGAGATTACTGGGACGCTGCTACCATTGACAAAATCACAGAATTATTGCATGAGTATCAGGACTTGTTCCCGACCAAGTTCACTAATATAAAGGGAATAAAATGACCTATGGGAGAAATGAGAATGCCTTTGAAACCAGATGTGAATCCAGTCAAGAAAATACCCTACAGATTGAATTCGAAATATAAGGAAAAAGTGAAGATTGAGCTCGACAGAATGCTGGAAATAGGGATTATTGAACCTGTTGAAGAGTCGGAATGGATTAGACCCATGGTCGTGAAAGATAAGAAGACAGGTGAGATAAGGATTTTTGTAGATCTCAGGAAGATGAATGATGCTTGTATACATGATCCTTTCCCTACACCTTTCACAGACGAAGTACTGGATAACGTGGGAGGCCAAGAAGTATATTCTTTTACAGATGGGTTTTTAGGATACCATCAGATCTGCATCGCCAAGGAGGACTGTCATAAGACCATGTTTTCCATAGAGTGGGGATCCTACCAATATAAAGTAATGTCATTTGGACTAAATAATGCCCCAACCATCTTTTCCAGGGTGGTGGTTGAAGCATTCAAAGAATTTTTACATAAATTTTTAAAAGCATACTTTGATGACTGGACTGTTTTTAGTTTGTTGGAAAATCATATTGAATGTCTAAGGCTAATGCTGGATAAATGCAGGCAGTGTCAAATTGATTTTAATTTGAAGAAGTGCATCTTCTTTTCACCATTTGGAGTATTATTAGGTCATATTGTATGAAAGAAAGGATTGTTGGTGGATCCATCCAAAATTGCAATTATAGTTGATTTACCATCACCTACATCAGTCAAACAAATGCGCACTATGCTAGGACACATTGGATATTATAGGAAATTTATCAAAGGATATGCTCATATTATTGTGCCAATGGAGAATTTATTAAAGAAATACTGACAGTTTGGTTGGACAAACAAATTCCAGCAGAGCTTCGATACACTGAAACAAAAGATGGTCACTGCACCTATTTTAGTCTTTCCCAACCGGAGCAAGGAATTTCATGTGCATTTTGATGCATATTCTATTGCATTAGGAGAAGTACTGGCACAACCTGGAGAAGGGGACATTGATCATCCGTTAGCATTTTCCAGCAGAAATCTCTCCACAGCTGAAATTGATTACACTACTACAGAGAGAGAGAGGGACTAGCCATGGTGTATGCATTGCATAAATTTCACCACTACTTGTTGGGAGGACACTTTAAAATGTTTACTGATCACTCCATGCTAAAATACCTAGTCAACGAGCCAGTGTTGGGGGGGAGAATATGCAGATGGATTCTCCTATTTCAAGAATATGATTTTGAGATCATAGTTAAGCCAGGAAGAATGAATAAGGGCACAGACCACCTGTTGAGGTTGGAGCATCGCGAAGAACCTACCAGTCTGGAGGAAACACTACTAGATGCACAACTACTTTCCATTAGAAATATTTATTACCACTTCGCAGACATAGTCTAGCTCCTATCAACAGGAATAGCTCCAACCGAATACACAATTCTACAGAAGAAACAACTAGTGGTGCATGTTGTAGATTTTTCACTGATAGCTGGTCAGTTATATAAAATGGGACCTGATGAGATCCTAAGAAGATGTGTGATGGAGGAAGAACTCCCTATGATCGTCTAAGAAGCTCATGAAGGCATTGCAGGAGGACATTATATAGGAAAAGCAATTGCACAGAAGGTTCTACGAGCTGGCCTTTGGTGGTCTATGTTACATAGAGATGCTAAAGAATATGCCAGAGCATGCGATGTATGCCAGTGAGTTGGAAAACCATCTCGAAGAGATAAGATTCCATTAGAACCACAGATGACATTACAAGCATTTGAAAAATGGGCCATTGACTTCGTGGGACCTTTAAACCCACCAGGAAAGCACATAGGAGAAAGATATATTATCACTGTGACAGAATACCTGACTAGATGGGATGAAGAAAGAGAATTCAAGGACTATAGTGCAACTACAACTGCGCATTTTTTATTTGATGACATAATAACCAGGTTTGGATGCCCTAAAGTCCTTATGAGTGATCAAGGTACACACTTAATCAATAAGATAGTTGAAGCCCTGACTGAAGAATTTGCAGTCCACCATCAGAAGAGTACACCTTATCATCCACAAGAAAAAGGAACAGTTGAAGCATTCAACAACATCTTAGAGACAACATTGACAAATATTTGTAGTGTGAATAGGGATGACTGGGATTTAAGAGTACCAACGGTACTTTGAGATTATAAAACCACTTGAAAGAAATTACCAATGTAGACCCCTTTCAAGTTGGGTTATGGTCTTGGAGTTGTTGTCCCAATGGAGTACTTGGTACCAAGCTTAATAATTGCTGCATTTACCGACATGGATGATACTGGATTTATTCATGAGAGGCTATCACAGTTGGTTGAACTAGAAGAAGACCAATTCATTGCAGGATTCCATCAACAAATTCAGAAGGAATGAGAAAAGGCCTATCTTGACAGACACATCAAGAAGAAGATATTTAGGCAAGGTGATTTAGTCCTTCTATATGACAGTAAGTTTATCAAACACCCTGGAAAGTTCATAATGCATTGGCTTGAACCATATGAGATTACCTATGTTACAGAAGGAGGAGCTGCTGTTTCAGGATTAATCCGTAAGTGCGGACACAAACTGATCTCCCTAGATCCACCTGGATCTAGAACAAAACAGGACAGAATATGTCGCTTTCCCTAGATCTAACTATTGAATTAAATTGGAAGTGAGAAGAAGATATGTACCTTGTAATCGCTTCCTTGGACTCTGTTGTTCCTTGCTTCGCTCCAGTGCTCTTGTGCGGTCAAGATCAAAATAGCACAAACCAACCAAAGTGAAAGAAAATAACATATCCAATAGCTAATCTATACACATGATCAAGGAGTTATGTAATAAAGTAGATCTAACTTTATGGGAAAGAAACATATTACTGTATCATATTAAATGTGAAAGAGAGATTACAACCATTTCCTTGATGTCGTAAGGTCCCTTCCAACCGTCCTTCGTTCCCCACACACTTCTTGATCCAAGGATTCTGAAACCATAGATCTGATAGCTACTCACAATCTATCTTGACAAAGCAAATCTCAAAGCCACTCTAATCAAGCCAATAATTCCAAGCCAAAGCTAACATGCTCAAGAACCAAGAACCCCCAAGCTCACAAAAGCTCAAGCTAACTTTCTCCATGAGAACTCCTCTCCTTTTATAAGTTGAAGAGGATAAGGTGAGGAGGTTAGGATGATCCCACTAAATCATGAAAGCGAGTAAGATCCAAACCATTCGGATGCCACCTCACCATAGAAGCTTCTCCTTCTAGAAGATTCAAGAAAATGCTCGTTTTTCCCACGTGCTGGCATTCTCGCACCCTAGCTATAGTGCAACTTGCGAACTGTTCGCACCCTAGCTATAGTGCAACCCGCGAGAATTGGTCATTCTCGCACCCTGCCTATATAGCAACCTGCGAACATCCTTTTTTATAAGGTTTTTACATAGGAAAATGCAACTTCTTTTCTCAGGAAAAGTTCTTCTTCCTTCTCTCTTTAGGAACTCAAGCCACTGTGACCCCTTTGAAGGCAATAGATAGGTTTACATCAATAACGATCATAGGGATGATGAAAATAATGTGTAACAGAGAGCCCCCCAAAGTATGAAGTTAGAACAGAGTGATAGCTGAAATACTTTGTCGAGTGTGTGTAGGGAACAAGGAACAGTTGGTCGGAAACCTGCCAACAAAGAAGGAAATACAGTACAATAATATATCACCACTAAGGTAGGCATTCCCATACTCAGAATACAAATGATTCAAAGCATAAATGCCGACATGCGAAGATCCATGTCAATTAAGACAGGTCATGGCCACCAAGCATACACTGTGGATCCATACCAATATGACTCAAATCTGAACATAGCCACCAAAAATACACTGTGGATCTATGTGTTAAAGACTCAAATTTGAACATAGCCACCAGACATACAATGTGGATCTATGCAACAGTACACTGAATATACTCCAATGCAACCTGAATGCATGGGAAAAGATTCAGGGTCTTCATTTCCACCACTCTATAGTACGACTCTAACCATGTGATTACATGTGATGAAGTCGAACATGGTAGAAACCACTTGATTCCCGGTCATTAGTGTATACCATTAACAAGTGCGAGGGAAATCACCATTAACATCAATGACTCCCAAGGTACACTAGTACAATCCAACGAATGTGAATAAATGAGCTGAAGTCGAACAATCGAAGGAATCTCCCGATCAGGGGTCAATAATGAAAACCCACTGTCGAAAGCGAGGAAACCTGCCATTGAGGCATGCAAGTTCCAAGGTACCAATTAGTTTCTAAGTCTAATTCCTAGATAATGAGTTGAAGTCGATAGGAAAAAAATCGTCATAGGAGGGCCTTAATGTATCCCACATCAATATCACGAACCAAGTAACAAGATTTGATGTAGATCAGAGTAACAAGTGATTCGGGACTGACTCAGGGATGGCTGACGCAATAGAAAGCTTATGGACTGCAGCAATGGCCGATGCAATAGAAGGCTTTTCAGGTTGGACATCTTTTTTAACATATTGACGACATGACAACTGTCTTGGAAATACTGACTCAACAACAAGGATCACAGACCAATTTGTAATCTTATAGGAGTATGATCAAGAGACAAGTGGATTTTCCAACCTAGACACAAGGCGAGTGAAAGGGTGTCATGTTCAAAAGTGACTCTTCCACAGAATACAGGTTCAGATACATTTCTTTCCCAATTTTTTCCCCACAATTTCTGGCAAGTACCTCTTTATTTTTACGCAAGCTTGAAGAGGATCACATATGCTTGTTGATTTAAGCTCATCCTTCGGACGAGTCCCTCGGAGTATGTTTAACGAACCCTAGGAAAGAGTGGTTCGGTCCTATCATGGGTCTGTCAATGTTTGTTTAACGAGTCCAGAGATAGAAAAATCGGGGGTTTTTCATGTTTTGAGAGTCTGAAAAACACTTAAAGAGAACTCATGTCCCATATGGGCCTTTCAATGTTTGTTTTATGAGTTCAAAGAAAGAAAACTCAAAGGTTTTTCAAGATTATAGAATTTGGAAAAACACTTAAAAGAGAACTCTCTCAGTTTCTTTTTCGTACAATAGTCCAGCGAGACCGAAAAAGGGTTAAACTATCACTCAAAGGACGCGTAACTTCAAATACTTTAGCGAGCATGAAAATAGCAAGATCGCTCGGAAATCTTTTCATATTTAGAGAGTCTGAAAAGAGCTTAAAGAGAACTCCAGGGGGGTTCCTTTTTCGTATAACCTTGTTGAGCCCGAAAAAGTGATAAAAGCATGCTCAATCACGTTCTCATGTATTTTCGAGCGCGAGAACGGACAAAGACTAATCTCGGGATTGTTTTTATTTTTACGCAAGCTTTAAAACAAAACAAAACTATGCTTGGGATAGATTTTATTTTTACACAAGCTTAAAAACTAAACAAAACTATGCTTGGACCTGGTTTCATTTTTACAAAAGCTTGAACTAGAGGAAACTATGCTTGAGGTAAGTGGTTTCATTGTTACACAAGCTTGAACCATAGAAAACTATGCTTGTAACTTCCCAATGTATGGTTGGTACTTAGCCCCCTACTTAAGAAACTAGCGGCTCAACTTCAGCATGAAGTCCAAAGGCTGAGGCAAATGCCCCCCAAGCTTTGTTTCATCCAACTACAAAGGAGAATGAAATGAAGCTTCAAATACTAGACGAAGGACTTGACTCAAACAAAGAGGGGGAAAACTATTTCATTTTTTAATGAGCTTGACATAGAAACAAGAACTATGCTCATAACCTCTATTTCATTTTTTAACGAGGTTGCTACAGAGACACAAAAACTATCCTCAAAAGTGGTTTCATTTTTTAACGAGTTTGAAATCAAAAAACCATGCTCGAAGACCTCTGTTTCATTTTTTTAACGAGGTTGCCTCAGAGACGCAAAACTATCCTCGAAACCTCTGTTTCATTTTTTAACGAGGTTTCCACAGAGACGCAAAAACTATCCTCAGAAGTTCTTCTTGATCATGGATTCCAAGAGGACAATGCTCCGGAATGACACCATGTCAAGGGACAAAACTCAGTCATGGCTTCCAAGAAGTCTTCACTGGAAGGAAGAAAAGCACTCTGGAAGGACACCATGTCGACAGGAGGAAAGAGATCAAGCTCTAACAACCCTATCGAAGAGACTACCATGTCAACTACTAGATCTAAGTCATCAGAAGTTGAAGCCATGGGTGACAATGCCACATAATTGACTTGTGGCGGGGGCGATACTGGCTGCATACAAGAACCATTCAGGGAAGCAATCCAGGTGGGGTCAATGAATGAAAGTTGATCAACAGTCACAACTCGTCCATCATGAGGGAAAGATATCACATGAAAAAGAGTAGACACAATAGCTTTCATAGCATAGACATAATCTCGCCCAAGGAGTAAAGAGAAATCCAAGGAATCTTGGACTACCATGATGTCAATAAAGACAATTTTCCCTCCCAAAGTTACTGGAAACTTAGGAAGGGTCCCTAAAGGTTGACTGGTTCTTCTGTTAAAAGCTAACAGATTCTACGTAACTGGCGTAAGTGGAGGACAACCCAATGCTTGCCAAGCAATAGAGGACAAAATACTAACAGACGAACCTTCATCTATCAACATTTTGGTAACGTCCCAACCACAAACCTGTACTGTAATCTGGAAAGGAATGTAAGAGGGAAGATGAGGTCCATTTAGTACATCCCAATCAAAATGGATGGCCTCATTACTTGGAGGGGGTTCCACAGGAGAAGGAGGAATACCCCCTAACCCAGCAGAGTCTGTATCAACGAGGAAAATATGGGCAGTATCGGGTTTACTCTCTAGCGGGAGAGTAGGATCGATCGACGGAGAGATCAGATCAACCACTTGAGTTTCATTCTCCAAGGGGAGAATGGGGTCGAAAGGTGGAAACGAATCGACCGCTTGGGTTTCACTCTCTAACGGGAGAGTGGGGTTGACCGAAGATGGTATCGGCTCAACCACTTTGTCAACTGGTTCAACTAAGGACATGACCAGATTGACTACATGATCAACTGGATTGACCGGTGAAGGGACCAGAGTGATCATTCCATCAACTACAGGTGGGTTGAGAGAAATCTTGTGATAAGTAGCTTGAAGTTGAGGTTGTGAAATATTCATGTCTTCCAGTAATTTCGAGGCTTCTTCCATATGAGGGCAAAGGTGAGTGAGATGACTGCCTTTGCATAACATACACGGGAACTTGACTCTACTTTTCTTCTTCCCAACCGTATCATGACTGGTTGACGGAGGGTCGTCAGCATGTTGTTCAGAGGCTAATGACATGGGTTGGCGAGGGCATGTAGACCATACTTCTATAACCTTGGATAGACCAGGGCAATCCTTAAGAAGATGGCTACCCTTACAAAGCCTGCAAGGGTACTTGGGCTTACGGGTTGTTTGGGTGATCTTGACATCATCAACACTCCAAGCACGATTAACAGTAACTGGTTGTTTTCCAACATGTTTGACAGTGGTTGGAGGTTTTGACCCTTGCTTATTTTTCTTCTTCTTATTCTTCCTTTTCTTCTTCTTATTCACTGGGTTACTAGCTTCAGAACTTTCACCCAACGAAGAAGATGAAATGGAAGGTGACCTTGCAAGCAAAGAAGGCGAAGAAGACCTTACTGGTGAAGAAGGTGAAGGATCAACATGAGGTTGATGTTCTTGGGGGGAAGTGCTTACAACCGAAGCACTTACTACATTCGGGATTACCTGAGTGGAAAACAACCATACCGGTAATCCAATAGTGAGACCTTGAAGGCTCAAAGTAGTGATGTGAGGAGGACCAATGTTTCCATAAGAAGGAAAAACAAAAGGTTCCTCTGGAGCAGGGGTTCCTTCATTGGTCATTCCTAGAACTGACGCCATTAAATAAATCCAACCTAGAGTTTGCTAGGGAAAACAAACAACACACGCTAAAAATCTAGGAAGCAAGCAAACAAACAAAACCTTCTCACAATGAGCACACTAGTTGGTGATGAAATCCAACGTCGCGGGAACAAAGTAAGAAAGGGATGAGATAGAGCGGGTGGA
>ML805501.1:119485-146188 GCA_009831015.1 Picea engelmannii
CTATGTCGGGAACATATCGTGACCGTCGGATTTCCTAACTACTAATGCATACTAATGCATACTAAAGAAACACACTTTTACCTAACGACATATTAGACCAAGTAGATCTTAACTAACTCCTAAGTGTCTAAATATCCTAACAAAAGCAAGGGCTGCATTGCGCAGTAAAAAGTCAAAGAAAAACAAGAGGATCAGATATCAAGTGCCTTGGGATGAGTCACAGGTGAGTGTTGGGGGCCTATTGTCCTTGGATTATGAAAGGAAGCAAAGAATGAGGAAGAAAAGATAAAAAGAGAGCTTCGCGGAAGACACAGTGGTTGTCACTAGGTCAAAGTGAGCAAAAGAACAGAGAATATGGAGTGAAGTGTGGAAAAGAAATCCAAATGGATGAGGAGATTGAGGATGATAGATCAGCAAGGAATATGGACCGAGGATGACTCAGGAAGTGGAAAAATCCACCATTAGATGCCATGGAGCACCGCGATATGGAGAAGGAAAGACAAGCTGGCAAAGCCCAAAAAGAATGGGTCAAGTTGACCTAGGGTTGTAGACACCTAGGGTTTTGGTAATTAGGGTTTTTGACACCTAGGTTTCAACCTAAGGCTACTGGTGAGGGATTGTAATGTATAAATAGAGGCCGAGAGGACCTAGGTCGGCTTGGTACTATGGTTAAGCCTTGTTGACAATTATTGTTCATTGAGAGGATATTATATTAAGTGTGAGAGAAGTGTTGAGAGAGAGAGTCTTCTGGTATTGTAAGATCTTCAGCTGGGTGCAAAGATCAAGCTATGCAGCTGGGTGCATATAAGAGGAGAGAGGAAGAGAGACAAATAAGAGAGGATCTTCTGGCCTAGAGCGTAGATCATAACAATAAGCTTTATCTTAATATACCATAAGCACAGTTCTATGGACGTATCCCTAGAGAGAGGGTGAACCATGTATATCTATTGTTGTGTGTGTGATTGACGCTTTGAGCTCTGTTGTTGTTATATTTTTATCCACATTATTGTATTAGATCAGATCCATAGCTGTAAAGGATAGATCTAGCTAGAGAATGGTAGGTGCATGTTATGTTGTTGTTGTAATGAGGACTGCTTGATATTCCCTCGATTGTAGACATCTCTGTCCTGCAACCCCCTCATAGTTGCTTCGAGTGAGACTGCACCTGCTTCGCAGGTGCTTCTGAAAGGGCCAGTATTTAGGGCTTGTTGGTGTGCTCTTGGAGCTGAACCCTAGGTCTGCCCTTGTGCCAACAAGATTCTTCAAAATTTTCATCAACATAGATATTTTGGAAGGGGGGTTTGATTTGTTGATCACCTTGATTTATTTGGTCTCTCTATTTGATCTGTGTAACTGGTAATATTCTGAAATTAGGATTCTTGTGTTGAAGTTCAGTTTGGTCTCTAATGGCAAGCTTGTTATCTAAGGACAAATTTTCCACCAACCTTTCCATAGTTTTCCCCATTAGATCAAATTTTGCATATTATGACTGGGAAGTTGAGGGTTGAGATTCTCCTTGAACTTTTTCATGTCAGTTTCAGGATTATATTTAATATTCCCTGATGCCATCAAATTCACTTCTACTTCAAATGTATCATTCATCATGTCATCTAGTGTAGTAGATCTCATTTCCCTCAGCAACAAGAAAAAATCATTATCAAAGGAATAAACATAACGAAGTTGTGCAACTCCGAGAGGGGGTTTTACTTCAGTAGTAATTGAATTATAAACCCTCATGAATCTGGTTGAAAACTTCTGAACTATTTCACTAGGTGTTCTTTTTATGTTATTATACCGAGTCAACAATTGTAGATGATTCTTCTTGTCTCCCCATCTTACAAGAAAGGTTTCCTCAAAAGATGCAAAATTAGGAATACTTACTGCTGGAATATCCTTAAACCATTTTCTGACCTCACCTGAGAGACGTTGTGCAAACAATCTCACTTTTACATCTTCATTATTTACCTCCTCAAGGTTAGCAAAATCATTAAACCAATGTAAATGTCGCTAAACTAAAATGTTCTCTTCTGCATCATATGATTTAATTCTCTGATTATAATTTTTAGGTAGATCGTGAAATTGAGAAGGTAAGACAAGAGGATCATATCTTGTTTCCATGGTTTTAGGAGGACTTTGTATTGGTTGAGAAATATGACTGGGAATCACAACAGTTTGAATGGGAATAACATAAATAAAATATTGAAACTTCTTCTCATCAAACAAAATTTCAGTCAAGTTAGACTATGATTTTGATCTAAATAAAGTCTGCTCGAATTTTATATCAAACTCAATTTTATCAATGCTCTTTACTCCATCCTTAGGAAATGATAAATTTATATACAGAAAAATACCCGAGTCAGATGCCTTTTCTTTCCTTTTATGTAAGAGCTTCTCAGGATCAACCACAAATGCTATAGGTTCTGGATATGGGTTTCTCCTAGTGTAAATATTCTTTGGAGCCATGATTTCTCAATAATATTATTTTTTTTTACTGATCTTAAAAAATGAAGTCGGCAGGGTAAAATATTTCAGCTAATACTATGTCTAATTCTCTGTTACCCTCAGGAATCAAATATGAAACTTTAGTCATTCTTTCCGAGGGAAAATTTCACTTTCGATCCCTGAAAATGATGCCAAAATGTTATCACTATGTAAATTGCTTGGCCAAGGAAGCAAATAAAAAAGGTAACCACAAACCACATTGGAACTGAAAAATAGCATTTTCAGTTCAGAGAGGGATTTGTCTTGTAACTTGGTCTCTAAAAGATGGGTTTTCTATTAGGGATCAATGACTATATCTTTGATTAGATAAAGAGATTTTGTAAATTTTTTTGGCAAGAAAGAAAGGAAACTGTTGGGAAATGGAGTCAATCTTTAAAGAAAATGGAATCAATGACTGGTAGGTAGAATTATCAAGGAAGCAAATGCTAGGAAGGTGATAATCATTTAGTTTTTAAATTTGTTGTTATAGGATGTGTTAGCACTGAAAGTCACACTTTGACTGCTAAAGTGTAATCTCAACACCCATCAAAATGTAAAATATAACTTTGGTTTTGAATAGGTGGATCAGAAAGATAGATAAAGAAAGAGAGAGGGCTACAAACTATAGATTAGTAGGCTACACCAATGGGCAATGGAGTCACAAACATCCTACTCATCAAAGGCACAAAAGCTGCTCAACAGAAAACAAGATTATATGTTGATAAGTGGAAGAATGAAGAAGGAAAACATAAGTTAGAATTTTCACTAAACAAAGATCCTCTCAATTTAATGAATCAACAAATACTTGAATATAAAAAATGACTGATGGGAAAAATACAACAGATCCTTTGTTGCTTAGGGATCCATAAATCATTGACAACCTTTGATCCTCAAATATGCAATGTATTCAAATAAGAAGAAATATAAAAAGAAGAGTTACAATCTTAAATCACATCTCTCATGAGTCTCCAATAGCAGTAATGCTTACAATCATAAAATTCCTACAGGCTTACAAATGAACAGACACAGAAAAACTGCCTACTCTTACTCTCTCTAACCTCTTTTGGCTCATGAATCCCCTTCTTCAAGAGATATCTCCTTCTTTAAATATACAATAGCATCCATATGAACTAAGGAGGTCGAATCCCATATCCTCCATTGGATTCTAAGCCTTGGAGATAGGTGGCAACAATCAAAGAGACAAAAATCCAACAAACTGCTAATTTTCAAGAATTTGTTGGAAGTCATTAATAAAATGTCTCCAACTCATTGCATGAGGCCTTTTCTAGAGCTAAATCTTAGGTACAGGTTCCCCTTGACATCTAACGGATCCTTGAGAATCCATTCGAATCCTCCTTGACAGGTGGCAACCTCCCAACAAGGCAAATATCAAAATCCATGACCGCTACAGAAAATTAGGTAGCGCCGCTGTGCAGAGTGGGTAGCGCCACTTCTATATCCAATATATTTCAAACCATAAAAAAATTTGAAAAATTAAGAGAGTTTTTTGTTATTTGGAATGTTATGAACAAAAACCTCCTCCATTTTTCAAAAATACATTCTCAATTGTTCACAATCAACGTTTTAAGTTAATGACTCAAAACTGGTAAAATAACTCTGCACAATTTGTTTTCTGCCAGAATATTACGTAGTGCCTGTAGGTAGCACCCAACTGTGTTGCAACTATATGAAGCTTCTTTTATATATGAAATATTATGCAGCACCTTTACGTAGCGCTAATTACGATGTGTCTGCATACAGGCTTGGGTAGTATTGCCAAAACATAGTGCCTTTCAATCTTGAATATGTACATAGTAGTATGTGTTCTTTCATGATGACAAAATCATTTTACTTAGGTTCCTTGACCATACCATAGGTAGTTCCTTTTACCATGGGGTGAAGCTAGCACTTAGCAAAAACTCAAAATCCATATAGGCACCTTAACCAATCTTGTGATAACATAGGCTCCATGGGGGATAGAGTCCTCCCTGTGAGGCTCTAAGAACTCTTGTAGTTTCAGTGCCTTATCCTTTGGGCTTGTGGAGTCATGCTCTCAACCTTTAACCTCTACAATATGCTTTGATCTGTGAACTTCAGCTGAAACTAAATGAAAATGAAAACTGAAAGTGACAAAAATGATGAAAACAATGCTTGTTCAACAAGCGTATTGCACACACCTACTCTAATTATTGGGAAAATGAAGCATTCAAGTTACATGAAACAACCAATGAAGCCATTTCATCATTTTTTCAACTGTTTGAAGCTTTGAAATGTGCTTCCTTAAGCACCAAGGATAATTCTTACTTGAAGGCATGTCAAAGAAACATTTGGCAATACACTTTCCATTGAAGAAATCAATGAGCCTAGGCCCACTTTCTGCTTGCAGAAAGGCTGCAAATGGATCCTGAAAAACATCATCAATACTTGCCCCTGCAACATTTCTTTGTGTAAAAAGGAAAATTATTGCATTAGGTCCTTCCTCCACTGTTATTGGTTGTTGTATGGCTTGTTGATTTTCTGATTCATCCTCAATGCATATGGCCTTGGTCCACTCCTCATCATGAGGTGTATTAGGAAAAAGGCTTAGTGATGCTTGTATTTCTTTAATTTCAACCTTTCTCATCTGATCACATGACATTTGATCTTGGTTGCTTGAGGAAATTGATCTTGTGTCTTTAAGAGGAATAGGGGGTTGATAGGGAAGTTCATCACAATTATAAGTTCTTGGGAAACTGTATTATTCTATATTATCCTCTAATTGTGAGGGATGTTAATGATAGCTTGGCTTATGGTCCCAATTTCTCAGTTTTTCACCCTCTAAAATTAGATTATCATCTTTTTCTTCTTTTTCAGCAACAAAATTATGACATGAGGGTTGAAACAAGCTATTGTTGCTTTGATGGGAAGGATATTTCTCTGATATAAGGTCTTCAACAAACTCTTCATCAAAATCATCTTCATAATTATCATACAAAGGTGAATCAATGACCATTTGACTATTAATGGCTGAGGGGATTAGTACAATAGCTGGGACAACTGGTTGTTCAGGGAAAACATCCTCATAGTCATCAAAACTTGGCAAATCATGACACATTGGTTCATTAAGAATAGGAGGTATTGATAAGCTATGAATTAGGTCATGACAAGCTACAACACTATTCTCATGATGAAATAAATTTGAATGTAAGATGACCTCTTGAATTAAAGAATCGAGAAAAGGAGGAGATAAGGAAATGATGGATTGTCCATATTGATCTTTCTCTTGGGGACCTATATTTTGACATGAATGATGCATTTGTTCTTCAAATTTAGGAAAAACATTATGAAACTAATCAACTAAGTCTTGCTTTCTGCAATCATCCCCTTCATCATCACTGCTAGAGGAATCACTTGTTGAATTTTGAATATATGATGCATACCTCTCACAACAATTCTCAAGAAGTCTTTCAGCTGGATAAATTATCCAGAAATGAGAATAAAAAACATCATGAAAGTCCTTTAAAGAGGAAATACTAGAAGCAGGGAGTCTTCTATACCATTGCCTCGCATCGCCTTCAAATGAATACATGAACATTTTCATTAATATATCTTCATAATGGATGTCAAGCTATTGCATCAAAGCATGGAATTCATGAACATGCTCAAAAGTGTTGTCATCCTCATCTTCATAAAATCTGGGCAACAGATATTGCCATTCATCAATTTGAGGCACGGGATGTGGATAACCATCTATGGCTGAGAGATTGAGTGGGGAAAACCTCCTATCCAAGATAGACTTCATAACCATTTGATTTGCCTCATCCCCAGTGGAGTCACCAACAGATTCTAAACAATGGAGTCACCATGGTGAATGTGCATCCTTGAAGGTGTCCAACTTCAGTCACCATCTAAAGCTGGATCTGTGCAGTGTCATTCTTCCTAGGGAGCTTTTCAATCTGCTCAAATCCATCCCTGACAATGGAGCCAAAAATGTTAGCACTGAAAGTCACACATTGACTGCTAAATTGTAAGCTCAACACCCAATAGAATGTAAAAGATAACTTTGGTTTTGAATAGTTGGATCAACAAGATGGATAAAGAAAGAGAGAGGGCTTCAAACTGTATATTAGTAGGCTACACCAATGGGCAATGGAGTCACAAACATCCTACTCATCGAAGGCACAAAAGCTGCTCAACAGAAAACAAGATTATATGTTGATAAGTGGAAGAATGAAGAAGTAAAACATAAGGTAGAATGTTCACTAAACAAAGATCATCTCAATTTAATGAATCAACAAATAATTGAATATAAACTATGAATGATGGGAAAAATACAATAGATCCTCTGCTGCTTAGGGATCCATAAATCATTGACAGCCTTTGATCCTCAAATCTGCAATGTATTCAAATAAGAATAAATATAAAAAGAAGAGTTACAATCTTAAATCACATCTCTCATGAGTCTCCAATAGCAGTAATTCTTACAATCATAAAATTCCCACAGGCTTACAGATGAACACACACAAAAAAACTGCCTACTCCTACTCTCTCTAGCCTCTCTTAGCTCATGAATCCCCTTCTTCAAGAGATATCTCCTTCTTTAAATAGAAATTAGCATAAAAATGAACTAATGAGGTCAAATCCCATATCCTCCATTGGATTCTAAGCCTTGGAGATAGGTGGCAACAATCAAAGAGACAAAAATCCAACAAACTGCTAATTTTTAGGAATTTGTTGGAAGTCATTAATAAAATGTCTCCAGCTCATTGCATGAGGCCTTTACTGGAGCTAAATCTTAGGTGCAAGTGCCCCTTGACATCTAATATATTATTTATAATCCATTAAAATCCTCCTTGATATGTGGCAACCTCCCAACAAGGAAAATATCAAAATCCGTGACCGCTACAAGAAATTAGGTAGCACCAGTGTGCTGAGTGGGTAGCACCACTTCTATATCCAATATATTTCAAACCATAACACATTTTGAAAAATGGAGAGAGGTTTTTTTTATTTGTAATGTTATGAACAAAAACCTCCTCCATTTTTCAAAAATACCTTCTTAATTGTTCACAATCAACGTTTTAAGTTAATGACTCAAAACTGGTAAGATAACTTTGCACAATTTGTTTTCTACCAGAATATTACGCAACACTTGTAGGTAGCGCCCGACTGTGTTGCACCTGTATGCAGTTTCTGTTCTCTATGAAATATTAGACAACTCCTTTATGTAGTGCTACTTACACTGCTTCTGCATACAAGTTTGGGTAGCAATGCCAAAACGTTGTTCCTTTCAATCTTGAATATGTGCAGAGCAATGTGTGTTCTTTCATGATGAAAAAACCATTTTACTTAGGTTCCTTGATCGTACCATAGGTAGTTCCTTTTACCACTAGGTGAAGCTAGCACTTAGCAAAAACTCAAAATCCATATAGGCACCTTAACAAATCTTGTGCTAACAGGATGGAAGAAAGAGAAAAATACATAACAACATTCAATGAACCATTTAAGATGAATTTTGATTGAGTTAAGAAGAAATGATAGTGTTTAAGTCACTTGAATGTAAAGCATCATTTTCAGATGAATTTCAGACTATTTTTTTTCCAATTTAAACATATAAGAATTTGCAGATGAACGATAAAGAAAACAAGAAGTACATACATGAAAGAGAACACAGACTTCATGTCATCACCACTAGAATCTTTGGTATGAACAATTATGGAATTTTGCACTAATATTTCATTTAACTTCAATAAATTTGTACAATGTTCAAGACAAATTTCCTTGTGATTCTGCCAACCCCTTTTGCATTCAAAATGATCAAATATATAAGAAAAATACATCCCTAAGCTAGAGAAGTCGAACTTCATTACTATCCTTTAACTTTGGATCTGATTACATCAAATGTTAAGTGCCTGAATAGATATGAAGATAAATCTCATAATAAACCCACAATATCAACAAGAATAAACCAAACCATTCACCAAAACACTGAACACAAGAATGTAGAAAAAACCCTTGAGTTAGGGTAACACCATATATTAATCCTTAAGGAAGGATAACACTCCTCAAACAATGCTTGATACATTCACAATATTCTTCACTATGTTTCATTACATTTCTTACTCTTCTTTATATAGATCTCTCTATCTCCTATGAACCTTCTAGAGAGCGTTCTCACATTTATTACATCTAATTACCATAGTGGGCCTTTATTAATATAGTGGACCTAGTCCACCTTACATTGAATTATGATCACATTCTCATTTATTAAATGAATTCCACTAATAATACATAACCAAATTCCGATTGGGTACCTCCCTAGGTATACTACATTCCATCCCCCTTGACATGTTTCATTCTTCAAACATGAGAAGAAACCATACAATATGACCGACTAAGAAATGTATCCAACTGGTACCAAGTACGACCATCCATCCATCCAAATGGAAGTCGAACACAATGTCCATCTGTTGCCTTTTCCACTCTAATCTTGCTCTACATCCTGTCGGGGTTGCCATGGGATTGTTTCTATAGTCTGATCTCTTCCCATAGTGCCGATAGTCCTCCATGCACCTCTTGATCGATTTCCTGTCTGGTGCCATGATGGTGCATAAATGCGTTGAAGATCACAACCTTTCCTCGATGATTGTTGTTTCTCTATATGATGTGGATGACGATATACAACAACTGTAGGAATTTGTTCTTTTTTCTTCAAATATGAAACAAATTGTTCCTATGAGTCAATGACCTACTTAGATTCCTGACTGTGTCCTTCCTATGGTTTTTCTTCATTTCCTTCTATAGACTCTGCCTCTGATTCAACTTTGGACTCGACAATAACTACTTTGCTGGCCTCTATGGTCCCATATTTCTGATTAAGAGACACATCCTGCAATGTGATTTTCTTTTTCTTGTACCACAACTTCAATTTTTTTTTTTTTTGCATATTGATATTAATGGTACCCATTGATTCTATCCAAGGATATCCCAAAACAATATCCACTTCATCCATATCCATAGCATACAAATCTGAATGCAACACATATTTATCCATATTGAACTTCCAATATTTCAAAATTTTAACATTTTCACCCTCAAACTATGTGCTGTGAATATTATTTGCAGGAACTTGCAATCTATTAACCAACTGAACATTGATAAAATTTTGTTGGCAACTAGGGTTAATAGAAACAATGAAATTTTCTTTGTGAATACAACCATAGACCTATAATATAGAATTTCCACCTGAAAATAAACTCTCGTTTCTCCCTTTAGCAGCATGATACCATTCATCTAAAGTAAATTTTTCAAGTGCTTCATCAGAAAGTGCCATCAATTGGCTATATCTATGTGATTGTCACCAAATGTCTGCATCGCCTTTTAAATGACACGATACCCTATGTTTCCAATTCTCTTTCGAAAATGACTTCAAGTATTTTATGAATTCTTCAATATTAGGGCCATCATATTTTCCAGTAAAAAACATCTTTCTTAGGATAAATCTTGAACAAAAACTAGGATTAAAAATAACTTACTGCAGAAAATAGTGGCTTTTTCCGGAAAAACCCTGAAAAATTGTTGAATTTAAAATGCTCATAACTTCACTTCTTGGAATCCTTTTGGGCTTATTGATTTTTTTTAAATTCGGTATTATTCTGAGAGGAATTCAAATATCCAATTTGTTTGGCCAAGTTATACACAAAAAGTTTCACATATGAACCTGAAGTGCACCACCCTCTTTTTTTCCCTAGAGAAAATCTGCAAAAAGAGAAAACATTCTTCCCTTCTTTGGCCAAGGAAAGTGATATAATACCAATTGTTAAGTGCCTGAATAGATCTGAAGATAAATCAAAAAATAAACCCACAACATCAACAATAATAAACCAAATTATTCACCAAACCACTGAACACAAGAATGTAGACAAAACCCTTGAGGTAGGGTAACACCATATATTAATCCTTAAGGAAGGATAACACTCCTCAAGAAATGCTTGATACATTCACAATATTCTTCACTATGTTTCATTGCATTGCTTACTCTTCTTTATATAGCTCTCTCTATCTCCTAGGAAACTTCTAGAGATCCTTCTCACATTTATTACATCTAACTACTATAGTGAGCCTTTATTAATATAGTGGACCTAGTACACCTTACATTGAATGACCACATTCTCATATATTAAATGACTTCCACTAATAATACATAGCCACATTCCCATTGGGTACCTCCATAGGTACCCCATATTACCTCCCTAGGTATACTACATCAAATAAGGAACAAACTCTAAACTACTTGATAACAATATCAATTCTCTTTGACCATATTTAATGCATAACAATATTCTTGCAAAGAAGAGATTCTCCAATATATCTTCAAACTTGAAGATGATGTGATTCATCTGCTACAACTGGAGGTGAATATTGATCTGATTTGAGTGCTAACAAGGATCCTTGACAAATAACGTAGTGATCTGCTACAACTCATTGTGTAACTGCAACCTAAAACAGTTGCATAACGAGTTTACACATCATGTCGATCTTCTTCAGTAAACTTTGTTTAGAAGGTGGATGCAACATTGGTGGAGGATACAAATGATTGTTGTATCATCCATCAATCTTTGCATATTGTCCTTTAACGCTTTGTGTAATTACAAAACTTGCGTAGCATGAGATCTCTACACAAGTTCTGTACAATGCTATTTTCTAGCCAAAACTCAAAACACTTTAATCCTTGGTTTATCAAAAAAATAAAAATTGTGAAAACATGACATTTATATCTCAGCTACCTCTGAAAATAGGTCCAAATTACCCCTGGATTCATCATAAACCTTTATCCTTAGCTTCAAAGACCTATTTTCCTTTCTCAATGACAAATTTTTGTCTCTTCAAGTTTCCCACTTGCCTAAATAAAAGAGCATTTCTTCTCAGCTTTGATTGGGAATTTGAGAGAGCTGCACATGAGTTTTTGATGGTTGGTCCACATTCCTAAAAGTGTATCTCAGTATTTATTTTTGATATTCTGTTCTCTTCCCTGAGCTGAATAATTAGGTCTTGAGCTTCCCTTAATTGCTTGTTGAGCCACTTGATATTTTTCTCACCCTCTCCAGGTGAAGTGTGAATCTTCTCAATTGATACAGGCTGGCCCTGTGCATGTGTTTCCTCTGCAAGCTTGTAACCTGGACTTATCTTTCTGGCTGAGGATCTTGTTAAAGAGGATGTAGGTTTAGTCAAATCCATTGATTTAGGACTTTGCCTGATTTCTTTCCCTTTAGAACCCTTTGGAACCTTTGAAACTGATTCCTTCTTTAAACCTATTGCATCTTATGGTGTTTGAATATCAGAAACCCTCTCAACCAATTTCCTCTTCATCTCCTTGTTTTCATGAAAGGACCGAGCTATGACATGTTGGGATTCTTTAAGCTGATCTTGTAGCTCTGTGATTACTTGGTCTTTATCTTCTGACTACACCTGATCTTCATCCACTTCTTGAACTGAGTGTTCAATCGATTTTGTATGCAGGGAAAGTACATGTAGTCTTTTGGCAGTTGACCTTGTGATTGGGCTACTCAATTTTGGTTCTTCATTTACCTCATCAACAAAGTGTATCTTTCTACCCTTCTTCTTAGCTGGCTAGCTTGGTGAAGAATCTTCAATTTCCTTTCCTTTCCCTATGCCCTATTCTGAAGACCCTTTCTCTTTCCCACTTTAATCTTTAGAAGCCACTTTCTCAACATATGAGGGGGTGTATACTTTGGGCTCTAAAGGAATGTTTTCTGAAGCTAAGAAAGAGTCCCGATATCTATTTAATTTCTTGAGTTCTTCCACCACTAGTAACTTTACCAGAGAAAAATGAAACAAATTGGTCTTAAGATGATCATGCCTAGAATGTACTTTGTTTGACATTTTACCTAAACTTCTATATAAGTAAAAAGGAAAATTTAACAGATTTTTTCCTGTGAAATGCATTAAAAGTATTATATCTAGTATACTTTGTCAAATATGCCCTAACAAGTGAAATATCATTGAACCACTTTTAAAAACTTTTCATAATGCTCCAAAATGCATTCTCTTGGGATAGTAACACCAAACTTCTTCTTTTTGTACTTAGGTTTCAAGAAATTGGTGTAGAAAACTGGATCAAGAGGCATACCTTTAAGCCAATTTTCTCCTTGAAATGGAATCTTGGTTGCAACAACCACTGTCTCCTTTGATACTTGAAAAGTAATATAAAAAATCCTCATCTAGAAACAATTGAAATTTAGGGCAAAGTCCTTTGTTAACTTCACATTGTATCCTTGAATCTTCTTGCAAAACCTCATGCACCCAACTTTCTCAAATGAAACCCTATATGCAGGATCATAATTCACCAATTTTAAGCTCTGTGGCTCACATCGCAACACACTACATCCTTTATTATACTTATTTTTCTCTTAAGTTTCCATGCTGTAGATGTAGGATAAAACACTGAGACTGGTAAAGGCAAGGAGGTTCAAAAGCTAAAACTCTAACATGGAACTTTACACAACGGAATCAAGGTTAGGGTTTGCTCAATTGTGCCAAACAGACTCAACAATACAATAAGAAAGTATTTATATTGCATGTATATAGACACATGATACTTGTCAGGCACAAAATGGAAACCTTTAGTCTTTTCACAATGAAATATTTAGAAACATGGGATGCATAGCGTACGTTTACTGTGTGCAAATTTCATAGCGGTGATGCAGAGCTTGCATAGCGAGATGGACAAGGTTTGCGTAGCAGGTAAGGTATTTTGGATTTGCTTGAAGGAAAAGTTCTAATCGATGGCAGAAGATATTTTACAGTGAAAAACAAGAGGGGAACATCATGCATATGATGAGAAAATTCGATTTGAAATATGATTGGACCATTTAGGGTGATATGACAACTTGGGTAGTGACAAGGAATTTGCATAGAGAGTTTACACATCGTGCACACTTTCTATAGACCAAGTACAAAAACCACTTTGAAAGATAGAAAAAATGACATAATGACCTTTGATGACTCTCTATCCTTCATAATGTGTCATAATGTTCTATGACATCCCTTGTAAAAAACCTTCCACCTAGACTTTATGACTTGAAATTTTTTATGACATATCACTTTAGAGTTTATAGCAACCACTTTAAACCAATGACCCAAAGACCTTGAGAAATTTCATGAGACAAAACTCTTTGAAGACATATACACTCAATGAATCAATTTTGGAATTTATTGGTCTTCCCAAGACCAAAGCATGAATTTGAAAACTCTTGAAAAACCTATAACCCTACCTTGAAAATAATGACAATAACACAGGCCATCAAATTTTTGGAAAACCTCGTTGCATGGTCGTTTATGTCCTTTATCACTATGCCCCCGTTTCCCCCATTTTTCCCGAACTACGCTTTAACCTCTTCTGCAATCTCCTTGTCCCTTGCTTTGTTATCCAAGCAATATTCTCGCTTTACACTGCTCCTAGGTAACCTTGTGATTTTTTATATGAGGTATACATCTATATGGACTGGCCTTTCCATCCACATGATACCTCCATGTACCCTTTCTAGCAATCGTTTCAAACAATGGCCCACTTTCTTACCGTGCCTGAAATGCGGTATTTCCAACAAGTTCATAATACATGGATTTTATAATTCTGTGATCCACTATGCAGGCTCAAAAATTGGTTTTCCTGAGGGTCTTGTCCCCTCCTTGGTTTCTATATAGATTTTATGTGCAAGGTCACAAAAATTTGTTGTGTCCGTTACATCATGATCCACATACTTCATTTTTTCCACTTTTACTAGCATGTCTTCAACTCCAACTACGACATTTGGGATATGTGGTAGCATGATCTCCACTGAGGTTTGTTTTATTGGAGCTCCTGGTATTTGTTGGACACACCAAACACACTGAGAAGGGGGGTGAATCAGTGTAGGGATCTTTTTAAACTTTTCCTTCACAAAAACTGCTTAGTTATCAATCTCCATTTACTCATTACTTATTGTTGTCATTTAAAACCAGTTAAATGTGAACATACATCAGCAAAATATACTAGCAACAAATATCATCAATAAGTCATCACAACAAGGAACACAAAGAACACAATATGTATGTACAATTTTATTTTTATTATGGACTACAATCCTTGGGTTATCAAAAGCATCTAAATAGAGTTACAAATCCACAAGAGAACCAACTTTACAATGAAAGCCTTAGCTTATACAAATCAACACCAACTGAGAAGAGGAATCAATCCTCAACATATACCAATCTGTCAATAGGTACACGACATATCAGTAGTGCAACATAAGTATGTACACACCCTACCAATAGTACATCTTGTGTATGTACACGACCTGTCTGTACTACATCTAGTGTATTCCTTCTGAGTATTTAGGGTTTTCTTTTGATGAAAAACTCATATCCTCTATAGCCCTTAGTCACATCCACTTCTGTCTTTCACTATCCAATCTGAACCATAACCAATCACAAAACGTCTATGCTCTCCAAAAAAGTACTCAAGCTCTTCAACTATACAATATGAATGCTACTTAGTCATGTATAAAAAAACAATATACTATGACAATCATATTAGTATTGAACCATAAGAATGCTTCTCACTCCATCAATCAACAAACATAACCATATCACAATAACCATACCAATAATTCCTTAAGAACTCACCATACAATAAGCAAGAATATCCATCAAGACAAATATGTCACCATACCAAAGTTTCTATGGCAGATATGAGCCCATGGAATGCAGATCTGGAACTTACTTTAGACTTCAGGAACCTGGCACCAACTCACACTCAAGTCTCCATGACTTTATTCAACTGTACGCACCCTAATACACTGCCAACCCATGTACGTACTATTGAATCTTCTAAGACAACTGAGAGGGGGGGGTGAATCATTTGTTACTGTGCTTAAGCAATTATATGCCTATTGAAATATTATTAATGTTCTCCAAGTGATCATCAAGATTATGAAATTCATGAACAACATAAATAATAAACATCAATCACACATATGATATACACAGAGGTATATATTCACGAGGAAACCCATAAAGGGAGAAAACCTCTTCTTCTTAGAATGATAGGCAGTCTTTTATGTTCTGTACATCATCTATTTTTGAGCACCAACTCAAAATGAGGCTACTACCTCTTCTTTAACAAGATGCAACTTGTAGAGAGCACCAACCCTCTGATTTCTCTAGCACCCACTAGAAGGAAGAACCAAATCCCTGAGTGTTCCAACACCAACTTCTAGTCACACAGGAACCAACCTGTATAACAAAGAACTATGGTTCTCCCTTGCACCACCCTACCACCTCAGTTTTTTTGGCTGCAACTAGATGGAAGCTAAAACTCCCTGTGTTCAGGCACCCACTTGAAACTCTAAGGACAACAGTCCTCCCTAGCACCACCCTACCACCCTGAGATATAAAAATTTACTTACTTGCTCTATCTTTGATATGGTATGTTAAACATCCATGTCTCCTCTACCTTCTTCAGCTTCTATGCTATATTCCTCTTCTGCATCTTTCTTCTTCTGTGATTTTCTCTTTTTCTTCCTCCACACCACACCTCTCTGTTCAACTTCTCTTCAACATTTTATGCTCTGTGTTGCCTCTGCATTCTATACACTCCGCCTCTGATCTCCACTTTAGGTACTACCCTGCTTCTCCTCCTACCCATATGCATAACCATCGAAAAAGCACACTGTCTTTTTTTTTTTGCATGTCTTACTCATGCTGAGTCCTCTGCCTAATCATCATTCAAACTCTTCATCTTCTCTGTTGGTTATTATGAATCTGTTCATCATCAGTGGCCGTTATCCCAAGATTCTTTGGCTTCTCTAGCAGTTATCCGAAACCTGTTCATCACTAGCGGGCGTGATCCTGAGATTCTTTGGCTTCTTTGGCAGTCACAACTCTTCGTATTCTCTAGTAGTTACAATCAATCGTTTTTGGCTTCTTTGGCTTCTAAGACCCTTCCTTCATGTGACCACCGGTGGTGACCAAACGCCCATTTAAAAGGCGCTTCCCAATCTCAGTCTAGTGAGCACTAGCTCCGTTTCTTGATATGACCTTGGGTGATGATCTCATGTGACCACACAATTGTGGGTGCGTCCAAAGGTGGTTTGAATCAAACTATTTTTTACCCCACAATTTACCTCAAGCCTCCACGTGTCCTTTTTCCAAAACTATGGTTTTGATTGTGGCCCGCCTTCAACTTTTTAAATTTCACGCATCTTCAATCCCTGCAATGTGATGGGACCATTGATCTCACGATCTTGACAGTGCTCTTGAACATACGATTCAGATTTTTTCTTTCTCGATCTATGGATTAGATCTAACCTTCCTAAATCAACGACTGTGATTTATTTCATGATTTGGGCTTTGAGAGTTTCAAATCTCAAAATATGCTTTCTTTCGTATGAAAATATTTCGGAGTTGATGATATATGGAAACCTTTCCTTCTTAATCAACGACTCTGATTCCACTTCAGGAATTTTACCTTTCAACCAGATCAATGGTTCTACGGCTCCTTTCTCGATCAATGATCGAGATCTCTTTCGAGTCTTCGGACTTCTGAAATCTCAAGTCTCAAACTTTACTTCCCCTCGAAGTATGCAGATTACTACCATGTGTCCTCTTGGATCAGATGATTGAGGCTTACTTCAGGTCTTTACCCAGATTCCACAAGATTACACCACGTCGTTTCTGGATCAGACGACCCATATTTACTTCGGATGATCTAATTCTTGAGATCTTCTTTGGAAGATATGATGACTGAGATCTACTTTGGATGATTTGACGGTTGATAATTTATTTTGGCTTTCTGGGTCTCCGGGCTTTGGGAATTTCAAAACTCAAATTGATGCTTTGGTTTAGACGGCCAAGATTCACTTCGGACGATTTGATGTTTGATATCTTCTTTGGATGATCTGACGAATGAGATCTACTTCAGTTGATTCGACGATATAGAATGTATTTCTTCTCTCCGGGTCTCCGGGCTTTGAGAATTTCAAAACTCAAACTGACGCTCTAGATTAGATGGCACAGATTCACTTTGGATGATCTGACGCTTGAGATCTTCAGATTATCTGATGACTGAGATCTACTTTGGATGATCCGATGGTTGAGAATGTATTTCATCTCTCTGACTCTCCAGGATTTAGGAATTTCAAAGATCAAACTGACGCTCTAGATCAGACGACCTAGATTCACTTCAAACAATATGACGCTGGAGATATTCTTCGGATGATCTGACGACTGAGATCTAATTCAGATGATTTGGCAGTCAAGAATGTATTTCGGCTCTCCGGGTCTCCAGGCTTTAGGTATTTCAAATATTAACTGGAAATTCTTGAAGTGATTTATCCGGAGCGTAACCTCCTCATAAATTTAGGCCCAAAAACAAATGATGTTCGTTTGATCAAGATCTTTGATCAATGACTCGATATGTCTACGATGCATCTTTGCCTTGGATTAAATCCAATGACTCTCCATCTTTTCTTATCCTATCCTTCCACTTAATTCGATCAGATGACTGACGAAGATTTGGATAATTGAATTCTCAAACCTTGTGCCCCGTTTATCCTATCCTTCACTTAATTTGATTCGATGACTAATGGATATTCAGGTGATTGAAATCTCAATGGCCCTGGTTTGTCCTATGGATATTTTTGATCCTGATCACGTTTCTGTACTGCACTTTCCCTTCTGAGCTTTGATCTCTACATACTATTCAGTTCTCCTCCTGAGCTTATGTTGTTCCTGTTTTCCATCATCGCTATTGTTCTTTCCATCAATGAGAAGCACATTCTTCTTGTAAAACATGCCAACAATATCCCCCTTTGGCATTGATGTCAACCCTGAAAGGCTGCACTATTCTGCTTAGATATTCAACTGTAGCATACAGAAAACACCTTTTTCTCCCCCTTTGACATCAATGTCAAAGAAAACAGAGAGTGACCCTGTGCTCCCCCTGATCAGATATACTAGGAGCACTCTCCCCCTGATTAGATAGGCTATTTATCTTGATGATGAGGTCACTCCCAACTTCTGGCGTAGATACTCAAACTGAGATTTTGCAAGCGATTTAGTGAAGATATCAACAATCTGATCTTTGGATGGAATATAATGCAAAGAAACAATAGTGTTGGTTACCTGTTCCCTCAAGAAGTGATACTTGATGGGTATATGCTTGGTCTTGGAGTGAAATACATGATTCTTTGACACACTAATTACGCTAGTATTATCACAATGAATTGGGATCAGTGTAGTATATTTTACCTCCAAGTCTGCAAGTGTCTGAATCATCCACAATACTTGGGTACAACAAGTGGCAGCTACAGTGTATTCAACTTCTGTAGTCGATAAGGAAATTGAACCTTTCTTCTTTCTCAACCATGTGTTGGCACAGGGGCAGAACCAGGGTTCAATGCTACAACAGTGCAACAACAAAACCCTAAATACAAGCCCTTTCGGAAACACCTGTGAAGTAGATGAAGTCTCACTCGAGGTAGAGGCAGGGGTGGTTGCAGGACTTAGATGTCTGCAACCTTAGCATGAACATAGATCTGTGATTATAACACTTAACAAAGCATTGAGCAGTTAAGATTCATCAATATCCAGTCTTAGTTACAATGCAGCTAAACCCTAATTACAGAGTATCACAATATTCATTCAGATCTAAGGTATTTAATAACTAAGCATATCCACATAGGTCATATCCATACTATTAAGCACATAGCATTAACATATCTATCTACCATTCATCTATATCAAAGCACTAAGCACATTAACATATAAACACATCAACACATCGCACAAAGCAGAGAAACACAACATGTACGTGGTTCACCCCCACCCTAGGGCTACATCCACTAACTCTTTGTATTATTTATTAGCTTCTTCAATCGGTTACATGCACAGAGCCTCAAAAACCCTACTCCATAGAGGATGGGAGATCTGTGCATCTCGCTAGATCCTCCTTCCTAGAGTATATCTAAGAACACAACCTTCCACAGTCTCCTACAATGACTTGCACTTAGCTCTGCAAGTATCACATAGTATGCACAAAAGAAATCCCCACTTATCACTTAGCACTTTCGATCACACATATTTAAATTGTAGTTCTTTACTTACTTCACCTAGCTACTTATTTATACATTACAAAATTGGCCTAAGAATGGGTAAACCCATGGGTCAACATTTCCATACCCATTACATAAGCCCCAAACCCAAAAATCCCTAAAAAGGGGGCCGAGATCCCACGATCTCTGCTTCTTCTTGCGATCCACTTTTGATAGCCTATTGAAGTCCCAAAGATAGGTCAAACATGACCAAGGATCCTCAAAACTTGGTCAAGGGCCAACAGGCCCCCAACACTCACCTGTGACTCGTCCTGAGTCACTCTTATCTCGGTAGATTTGTTTCAAAAGCCTCAAGATTGGCTCGAGCTACTTCAACTTGTTGATGTGCCATGACCTCATGTTCAATGAACTCTTGTATGACTACTTTGTTGATAGGTCCTTCTAGGCGTTGTTCAGCTGTAGTGACGACTTTCTCTAGTTCTGCTCCTCGGCCTTCGATCTCTGTGAATAGTTAGTAAGCCTCATCCTATACAGGTTGGAGTCTCTGATTCACTTCCATGACCTTTCTCTGAATGGTGTGGACCTGTTGCTGGGAAGTGCATTTCCCTTGAGATCACTTCATTATTTCCACAACTATTAGGGGATTCAATTGTGCCTGTATTGTCTCTTCTTGCTACTTCGCTTCCTATAGTTGTGACTCCAGTGCCTTCAATTCTAGATTCTCAGT
Organism: Picea engelmannii; assembly: GCA_009831015.1. NCBI lineage: Eukaryota > Viridiplantae > Streptophyta > Pinopsida > Pinales > Pinaceae > Picea > Picea engelmannii. The sequence goes on from ML805501.1 coordinate 139,784, forward strand.
GAGTTTCTCATAGGTCTAGGCATTGCGATCACTGAGTTTCTTACATTCCATGGAAAGGGACTTTATTCTCTCAATTGTTCTTTGAGCAGTTGTTTCTCTTTGATCCCTTACATCCTACGGAGTTTTGGGTACGATGTGGAGCTCTAAGTCTGCTATTCATTGATGTAGCTGTTGTATAGCTTCTGTAAGCTGCTCTACTTGATGCGTGACTCGGTTTTCTACTTGTGGCTCTAAGCCTGTCACAGAGTAGAGTGCTCTGTTGACTACTTCTTTCACTTCGAGTTGCTCTGCGAGCAACTATTCTTTTTCTTGCTGCATATGTGCTTTCTCTTCTTCAAAATTTGCCTGGAGAGAAACCTTCTCCTGCTCTGTGACTCTGCACTATTCTATGAGTACTCCTTGCACTTGATTCAAGGTCTAGGTGGCTTGTTCTATTTCTTCTTGTGCTCATCGAAGGTGAGCATCAGTTGCATCTGCTAGTCAGCAGAGTTGGGTTGGCTCATCTCCTAACTCTGGTTCTCCCGAAGGCAGGGGTGCAATGGATACTGCACGACTCGATTGAAGGGCTTGTTGTACCCCTCATATTTCAACCTCAACTCTATCATACATTTACTCCTGCTTAGCTTCTTGTTCCTCCATGATTTCTAGTGAAGAGTTGTTTAGGGCTGCTATGATGAATTCAAAATCATCGGTAGTGAGTACAGCTTGCATCTTGGTCATGATGGCTCTGGATTTCTTCTACGAAGAGGGTTTCTTGGGAGAAACCTTCCTTTTCTTCAGGGGATCAACCTGATCTCTGGGTGGTGTTACTTCACCTTGCTTCTGTTCAACTCCTTTGTCGTTTATCTCTTCTACTTTGTCATCACCCCCTTGGTCAGGTGATACTGAAGCAGTCTTTCCTGAGGCGCTACTTAAGTCTTAGACCTCTTTGGTTTTCTTCCTTCTGTTATGCCCAGGTGTATGATGTTCTTTTTGTGTGGTTTTTGGGCTGTTAGGGCCAGACATATCTGCAGGGTCTATGGGAATAAGGAGGTCTTCCGACTAGTCATTAATGATCTCCTCAAGGTCCTCTTCTGTGAGTTTGTAGTATGATTGAATATGCTCCTTATGTTCATTGGCTCACGCTGTAATGTAGATGAAGCGTTGATCTGCGTGGAACTTCATCAAGGGTAGAAACCTCTGTAGGGTGTTCAGAGTCATGTGAGATTCAACTTTGATGGCTCTCTTCAACTAGAGGTAATATGTATGAAAAAATGCGTTCGACTGCCACTGTTTTTTCATATCACTCAATTACTAGAGTGTGGTGAAATTCACAGCAAGTGACTCGAACGAATCGATGTCTGGGAAGGTCTCACCTTTCTGCATCTCCCAGGAAACAAAGGTTATGAGGATCGTGAGCCAACTAATGTGAAACTTGTAGCCCTGATCTTGTGCTTCACGAAAGTCTAGTTCAAGCTGATTAACTAGGTACTTCTCCCAGTTCATCTGTAGACCTTCCACACACTTCCCCGCAAGGTCAACGATAAATACTGTGACCTGCGTGGGTTAGTTCTTCCTTACTATATTTCCTATGATTAATTGGCATGCTAGGTGCGTTGTGCCATTCTGGATGGAAGCTACCTTGTAGCCTCGCGTCCCCTTCTCAAAATCGCCATATGTGTCCTTGATCTTCTGTTCTAGTGCGCGATCTGTGGATTTTCTTGGATAGAAGTCCTGCAGGTCAGGTCCTTGCATACTCAATCCTGTGATCCTATGGATCAACATCGGGTCAACTGTGATACAATGGTCTAGCCATAAGTAGCCTCCATGGTAACATAAAATTAGAATATTGACATAGGCGTTCACTTCCTGGTGCCTTCCAAAGTGTGGGATTTTCATTACATTTAACAAGGTGGACTATGCAAGGTTCATCATCCATGGTTGGGGGATTATCTTTGAATTCTTCTCCTTCATCTTGGTCAAGTATTTGTACGAGGTGAGCATGCTATAGCTCTTACAATCTCCGAGGTTGAAGTCACTGAATTTCAACGCTGCGATCTTATCCTGCTATGGTCTTACTGCGCGTATCCCTTTCAGGAGGTACGCAGTAACCATGGTGTACTTGAGATCTCTTGGCACACTATTGCGACTCACCGCGCCGACTGGAGGTAGGAGGTAGTTAGGAAATATGGTCGGGATCAGCTTCACATTTGCTAGGTCATCTCTATGCTTGGTTCTCTTTTCCATTGATGGTCGGGATGGTCTGGATCCGTGAGTAGTCGACGAAGAGGCTTGCACTCCTCTTGTCGATGACGCTTGAATACTTGCAGACATTAATCTTTCAAACATTACTCTTTTAGTCATGAGGTCAATGAGAACTTCTTCGACAATTTTCTCTGCAGCGCTAAGCTCATCCAACATGCACGCTTGGGGTTGAATATCTTGGGTTTGAAGAGTAACTAGTCAATGCAACGAGATGGATGGAAATAACATGATGATCACTGTGAAAAATAAACTATTCTTCGGGCTCAGATAGTCACAGTTGGAAAAAAATTTCTCATTGCGTGGAGTGATGGGATAAATAGATAACGAGGAAACATATCTCTCCAACGGACGAGAAGCCTCCATTAACTCAATTCTGTCTGTTACGACGTGGTCCCAATAGTCTGATGGCGAGGTGTTTGACCATAAATTCCTTTCTACCCGTTCATGGCGTCGGTCTAACGGTTATACTATTCCCAACGACTATATTTCTTCGCCATGGCGAAGTGCCATGTGACGCTATTCGGATATCCTGACGAAGTTCCAATTTTGCAAATTTTCCTTCTGCGAAGTTCCCTCTGGAACTTTTTGTAACTTTTTTATCTTAGCTCTCTTCTTACTTAGTTTTCTAGCCTTCTTTCCAGTGATATTCATATCAGTATACCTTTTTCCATTCTGATTCTTATCTTATTTTGGCAGAGTAACTTCGTTCTGTTGAGATTCTTTCCTAGAAATCAGGGGTAATACTTCTTCTCTATCTAGGATAGGTACTTCAATCTTCTGCAAATCTTCTTGTGTTCTTGCAACTTCGACATCCAATTCTTTGGTTTTAAATAGCTTCACTTGGTTCTCTTGTTCTTCAATCAAGTGTGTGATCCTCCTAGTCATGAAATATTTTAACTCTTACTTCTTCTGCTCTAAGACTTCTTCTTCCTTCCTTCTAGCCCGATCTTTGTCAACCCAAGGTTTTCTTAGAAACATAGAAAATGGGGCATTGTTCTCAATAAATTTAAGAACTTCAAATTCTTCCTCTATCGAAGTTCCATTGGCATTCATATATATTTGGGTGAGCTTTCCACATAGGGTTATCAATTTTCCTCTGAATAATCCTATTCCTCCAAATGAAAGAATCATAGTAGGATTTCCTAGAATTTCCCAAGTTCTTTCTGTCATAATATTTACCTGTGTTTCTTCATCCAAAACACAGTCAATGTCAAAGTCTCCTATTCTTGCTTCTATGCACTCTTTTTCTTTGAAGATCTCTGATAAATTAATATGTCAGTGATCATTCATGGTTTCTTTCATTTGCATCAATACAGTATTTGATTCTTTCTGAGGTTTTGCCATGGTCTTAGTTTCCCAACCTCCCTCATGGTCTTCTTGTCTCATATTCATTTTTTCAAGCTTAGCAATCATTCTAGGGAAATCTAAAACTTCATGATCCGTAGCTTTACAACAAAGAAAAAAAGGTCTTTTACCAGGGCATTTCGTAGCAAGATGTCCAAGTCTTCTACAATTGTAAACAAGAGTTAATCCTCTCTTTCTCTTAAATGATCCCCATCCTTTGTTGTACTGCGCACTAGAATCATGGTAGTTAACCTAAAAAAAATTCTTTCTAGGATCCTGCATCCATTTGTTAGTCCAAACATTCTTTCTATGCATAGGTATAACATATATTTCAATATTCTTATCAGATCTACTTATATCAAATATTCTTTTATCTATCAGTGCCCTAGTTTTCAATCTAGGACAAAATCTATCAACCATACCTAGATCCATATTCTAGAAACAAAAATTTCCACTTATCTTACTTCTACAGAGCATAAAGATTACAAATCTTACCTTTTTAGTCTCACTTTCACTTTTATTCGGGAACAAAGCTCCCAGATCTTACCTCTTTTCTTCAGATCTAACCCTTGTTCTTGGCACAAAGCTTCTTCACACAGAGCTTTCACAATTTTATGTCAGATCTTTGCACAAAGCTTCTTCTTCCTCAGTTCCCAGCAATCACATTTTCAGGTCAGATCTTTGCACAAAGATTCTTATTCCTCAGCTCCCAACAATCACAGTTTCAGGTCAGATATTTGCATAAAGCTTCTTCTTCCTTAGTTCCTAGCAATCATAGTTTTAGGTCCCGACAATAGAACCATTTTTTGGCACAGGGGTAGACCTAGGGTTCAACGCTACAACAACGCACCAACAAAACCCTAACTACCGGCCCTTTCGGTAACACCTGCGAAGTAGATGAACTCTCACCCGAGGTAGAGGTAGGGGTGGTTGTAGGACTCAAATGTCTGCAACCTTAGCTGGGACATAGATCTGTGATTCTAACACTTAACAGAGCACTCAACAGTTAACATTCATCAATATCCAGTCTTAGTTACATCACAAATAAACCCTAATTATAGAGTATCATAGTATTCATTTAGATCTAAGGTATTTAAGCACTAAGCATATCCACATAGGTCATATCCATACTATTAATCACATAGCATTGACATATCTATCTACCATTCATCTATATCAAATCACTAAGCACATTAACATATAAACACATCAACACATTGCACAAAGAAGAACAACACAACATGTACGTGTTTAACCCCCACCCTGGGGCTATGTCCACCAACTCTTCGTCTTATTTATTAGCTTCTTCAATCAATTACATGCATAGAGCCTCAAAAACCCTACTCCACAGAGGATAGGAGATATGTGCACCTCGCTAGATCCTCCTTCCCTGAGTAGATCTAAGAACACAACCTTCCACAGTCTCTTACAATGACTTGCATGGGTAAACCCATGGGCCAACATTCCCATACCCGTTACATAAGCCCAAAACCCAAAAATCCCTAAAAAGGGGGCCAAGATCTTGCGGTCTCTGATTCATCTTACGCTCCACCTTAGAAAGGTTGTCGAAGTCCCAAAAATAGGTCAAACATGACCAAGGATCCTCAAAACTTGGTCAAGGGCCAACACGATGCTACCAGAGAATCTCCAAAGAAGAATGCACCTCCACTCGTGATTTTCCTTTCATCCATCTAGTTAGCCCAATCAACATCTGAATAGATTGGTAATTGAAAATTCTAATTCCTAGGATACCGTAGGCCATATTTCATCGTTCCTTTCAAATATTTGAATATTCTTTTGACAACTATCAAATGACTCTGTTTAGGTGCAGAATGATACCTTCCTACCATTCTAACAACATGCATTATGTCTGGACGAAATGTTGTGATGTACAACAAGCTGCCTATCATATACCTATATGAACTCTGATCAACATCAGGTGAGTCATCATCCTTTCTTAGCTTTCATCTAGTGACCATAGGTGTGCTCACAAGTGTATAATCTTCCATTTGAAACCTTTTCAATATTTCTCTTAGATATTTCTCCCGAGAAAGAAATATTCCTTTATACCTCTGAGTAATTTGCAGACCAAGAAATAATGATAGTTCCCCTATCATAGACATTTAAAATTCAGACTACATGGCATAAGAAAACCATTGTACCAATGAAGAATTAGTACTTCCGAAGATGATGTCATCTACATAGACCAACACAATGAGCAAATTGTTGATTAAGGTTGGTTGTCATTGATGTCAACCCTTGAAGAAAGCCCCACAACAAAAAGGTTTGGAAAATGGACCCAATATTGTTTGATGTAAATATGACTCAGTATTGTCTTGTCATGGTTGGTAAGAAGTAAAGATGGATGGACTCCAAAGTGGTCCCCTTATGGTGAAATCCCTCACGGGAAGACACTTTGCGGAGTAAGAGAACCCATGCTTAATTGTGGAATAATGAGATGAAGGACAATGAATTTGTCAGGTAAACTATCCTAGATGGATATTACTTGTCATTCCATTTTCAGTGGTATGTGTAACGTCACATAATTCCTCAGGGTTAGAGAGTTATGGCCATGAGAAGTTGGAGACCCCAGGTTTGTTTGATGGATAACAGTATGAGTTATGAAATTTCAGATAATAATATTCTATATATATAGCACATGTCATTCTATTTTTGGTGGTATGTGGAACGTCACATAACTCCTCACGGTTTGAGAGTTATGACCTTACGAAGTTGGAGGACCCTCATATGTCATCTAGAAGCCCCAAAAGGTCAAAGTAGTCAAAGTGGTTTAAGAGATTTTAAAAGGTAAATAAT
>ML805501.1:146419-183860 GCA_009831015.1 Picea engelmannii
ATGGAGAAATTAGAAGTGGGTTAACCCTAAAATAAGGAAAGTGGGGCCAAGTGACCTAGAAGATGTTTTTAAGGAAGCTACTTGGAGAGTATAAATAAGAGGCAAGGATCTCTCATTTTAATAACACTTGAGAATATTGAATACCTATAGGTGTATGAGGTAAAAAAAGGACATCTAAGACAAAATTCTAAGTAAAGTGAAGAAAACAAGGCTGAAATGCAAGGAAGGATAAATTCTTTTGATGTTGCTTTCTAAGGTATGTTATTTATAGGTCATCTCACCATTTTAGCTATAAAGTTTTTTCTATAATGAGTAAGATTGTGAAATTTCTATGACATTGAGGAAACATATCCAAGTATTTGTGGTAAAAAATTAAGCTTGTGGGTCATTGAATTTTTGAAGTTATAGTCCGTGGAAAATAGGGTTTGTGGCTAGTCCTGAAACTAGTCAAAAATAGGTGTTTCGGGTAAAAACGTCATAACTTATTCATAACAGATCCAAATTCAGTGAAAAAAAATGTGTTGGTTAGGGTAAAGTATTTAGTATTATTTGTAATAGTTTTCGATCATTTCAATAAATATTCAGTGTGGGGCACGCTCTCTAGAATAAGACAGAATTCAGCAAGGTATGCCATTTTTCCTATAACTCCTTTTTTGAGAGGTTCCAAGTAGTGACACTTGGAGGAATTGCATAAAACACACTGAATAAAATTTTGTATCAGCTTCAGTTATTTATACATTACAGGTACAAAGTTATGATTACTTCAAGTTAGGGTTGTTGACTAATCCAAAACTAGGCATGTGAGACTAAAGAAAAGTTTGATGAAAATGCTAGTCTCTTGTTGTTAATGTTAAGGAAGGTTTGCAGGAATGTGATAAAGGTCTATTATAGAGATACAAATCATATTTGGATGATGAAATTGATGAGGGCTTTTGGTTGAGGTACATGTTGAGTACATGGTTGAGACAAGTAGTTGATGCGTTGGCACATACATGAGGTGTATGGTTGATAATGTTGGTACATATTGATGAGTCATAGTTGATGAGTAGTAGAAAAATGATTGGTACATACTTGGTACATGGTTGGATGAACTTTTTTATGGTACAGGTTGATTACAGGTTGTTTGGTACAAGTTGGTGCATGGTTGATGCATTTGTTTATGGTACAGGTTGATTACATGTTGAGGTACAGGTTGATGCATGGTTGATGCATGGTTTAGATTTATTGGTACAGGTTTACATCGATATATCTCACAGTAATAGTGTGACAGTGGTTCCATCATTCTACTTCTACTTCAGGGCGGTTAGATGGGGCAAGGACAGGTGGTTGTAGCCACCTTTCGGTTGTAGCCGGAGAACATAGGGGGTTGTAGCCTCCTTCTGGTTGTAGCCAGAGAATTGGGGAGTTGGAGCTTCCCTCAATTTGTAGCCTGAGAAAGTAGGGGGTTGGAGCCTCCTTCCAGTTGCAGCTGGAAAACAAAGGAAGTTGGTGCTTCCAATGAATGTAATTCTTCAAGACATATAAGAAAAATCATTTCGTCGTTTTCTCCTAATTTGGGTTTCCACGTAAAACACTGGTGTATTGTGTATGTGTATGTTTGTTCATTTGTTTATTGCTTATTTACTCTACAGTTATTGGATGATAATGCTTCATTGATATAACACTTGGATTATATGGTTAAAAAGGATTAAATTGCTCTATTACTGATTCACCCCCCCTCTCAGTAATCCAACACAAATCATTATCCTTTGTTTTGATATATAGATTTCTGCCAATTGTTCCTCTCTTGAACCCTTTGTCTTTAATATACTTATCCAATCTGTAGTACCAGGCACGAGTGTTACACATTATTTTGGTCACCCTGGTGATATTCTACAAGCATGTGTTCAAGCTCTCAAAAGGATCTTTTTCATGAGAAAAGTAACTAGTTTCTCCCTCCACAAAACTTGTTTTTAGAAGGACGTCATAGGCTAAGAGTAATACACAGTGCAAAAATGCCTGATTTCTGCAGGCTTCTCTATAGACAGGGTGCTACGACGTTTTAAGAATAATAAAAGGGATGAAGTTCATGAAGGTTCTAGAAGGGAATCTTCTAGAATATGATGTGGCATTCATATGGTTGGGATCCTAATGGCTTCTATGATTTGGTGGGATCATCCTGATCTCTTTAACCATCTCCCTTTCTCCTATATAATGATGGATCTCTCATGGAAAAGGTTAAGTAAAAACATTAAGCAAGAGCAAGTAAGGAATGATTAAGGTTGAATAGGCTATGAATTGTGTGAGGTACTCTACATCATATGCTTGAAGTCTTCATCTCATCTTATCAAGTTATTGTGGATCATCTTAATGGAAGCTTGGAGCAATTGTGTGTGTCAAGAGTAAGGGCCATCGAAAGAGAACTTAGCGACATCAAGGTTGTTTGGTTGTATCTTCCACTTTCTCTTAATATAATACAGTGGCATGTTTATTTCCCATAAAATCATTCTCATTTTATTACACGATTCCTTGATCACATGTACAAGTCTTCATTGAATATACTATTATTTCTTTCACTTTGGTTGGTTTGTGTTTCATTGCAAGATCAATAGCACAAGAGCACTGGAGTGAAGCAGGGACAACAAAGTCATAAGGAAGCGATATTCAAAGTTATGTTACTCATCCTTTATTTGAAAATAGATTCAATGATTAGAGCTTAGGGAAAGCGCCATGTCTTGTCTTGTTTTGTTCTAGATCTAGGTGGATCTAGGGATATCAATTTATGTCCGCATTTACCGATATATCCAATAAAAATGAGGATTTTGTTTCAACCCATATAAGGCTTTCTTCAACTTGCAGACAAAGTTAGGGTTATCTGACAGTTGGAAACCTTTTGGTTGTTCCATATAGACTTATTCTTTTAGATATCCATTTAGAAAATTTAACTTGACATCCATTTGATAGACTTTAAACTTCTTATGACAAGTGCAAGCAAGAAACATTCTAATATCTTCTAATATTTCTATGGGCACAAATGTTTCATCAAAATCTAGTCCTTCTATTTGAGCATACTCTTTTGAGACCAATATAGCCTTAGTTCTTACAATATTTCCTTGCTCATTCATTTTATTCTTAAACACCCATTTGGAGCCAATTACATTCTTATCTGCAGCTCTAGGAACAAGCTCCCAAGTATTGTTCTTCTCAATCTGATCCAATTCCTCATTCATTGATTTTAACCAATTTACATCTTTATTGGCTTCATTAAAGTTCTTGGTTTCCACCATGGATATGGGGGCTATATGTGATTTCTCGATGTCTTTGATTATCCTTCTCCTAGTTTGTACACCTTTGTCTTTTTCACCAATTATCTAACTTGCAGGATGATTCTTTTGAGTAATTTTGGAGGAAGGATTGGATGTTGTCTGCTGATTTGAGTCTGCCTGAGTATTTGTATCTTCATCTGACTCAAAGTCTTCTCTTTCTGATTCTTGGACCTATTCATCTTCAATTTCAACTATATCCTCTGTTGTTGATTCAACACTCCTTACATCTCGTACATGGATTTCTTCATCAACTTTTATGTCAATACAATCAACCAATTTATGTAGCCTATTATTATAACATTTGTATGTTATAGCAAGATTTTCCTCACCATTGCTATCTTGCATAGAGGGCCTTTTTCAATTTCCCTATGCAGACTTATCAAACCCCTTTTTGATAAATCTAGAGCCAAAAATATATATTTTTCCACATATACGCTCCCTAACTGCTTTGCAAGATGCGTATATGCTTGATGCTCCACTACAAATTGCGTATATCTGGATTTGTGCCAGAAAATACAAAATGAGGCCGGGTTTCCATGTCATGACAGAAGATCTCTAATATTTGGCCTTCCATATACTAGAAACGTTCTGACTCATCCCTTCAGTTGCATTCTAGAGGCTATAAGAGAACAATTTCGAGCTATGGAAAAAGAGAGAGAAAGCATTCAACTTTGAGAGCAAAGTTACTCTGGAGAAATTACTTCATATTGAGTCTGCATTCCTTTGTCCCTCAAGTCTGAACACAGTTTTCAGGCCCCAAGCTCTTCCCTTATTTTCAAGAGAATCTCTTTATCTCTTTGCTATGAGCTTGCCTTTGGTGGAGGATTGAAGTGGTCGAGACCTAGTTGGAAAAAACTTGGTTTCTTGGTTTCGAACCATGCCAACACAAAAGTCTATAATGTTGATACTTTTGCTGATCAATTATTAATAGAAATACTCCTTTCCCGTCCAATCAAAATCTTGTGAATATATGATTATTATCCATGGGAATGTTTGTAATGTTTATTAATGGATTGTTCTATCTGATGTGCTAACTCATTTTATATACTATCACTATATACTTGCATCGCTTGTTTGTTAAGAACTTCTTGCAGGTGTAAAGATTTGGGTCAAAGTGCTCAACGGTGGAACGACATCAAGCGATTGGATCAAGGTAGGCTTCTTCCTCCTATTTCACATTAGTTTATATAGCACATGTTGGAATTGAGTTGATTTCTATAGTCATACCTGTCTGTTGTGGTTTACCCTTGGCCATGGAGAGTTTTTCCCTTGTAACAAAATTGGCGACTCGACTAGGGAGAGATCTTCCTTCTAAGGCTTGAAGTATTTTTCCTTCTTACGTTGTTCTTTTGCCTTTGTATTTCTTGTTGTATCACAATTGGACAGAGTGTGTTCACTCTGGGTTTGATTTTTCATCCTTTTTACCTCACCTAGCCTTGTTTTAAAGGATATATGCCCTTTTTTCCCTGACAACTATGTGTATATGCTTGTTGTCCCACGACAAGAGGTGTATATACACCCTTTTCTCTTGAACATGAGCGTATACCACTTCCCCCTTGAGTGTTTTCTTGGTTTAGTGACTACTGGGTAGGTTTTGAGGATCACTGAGCCTTCTTGTGTCTCTATGGTACCTGTTGATATTATCTGGGATGACAGGAAACCTTTTTGGAGTTGAATTTTTGGGCGACATATTTCTCTTTGTTTTCCATTTTTTATTTGTGCTTGGTAGTTGGGTTGTTTTCTTAGCTACTTGATATTCTTCTCAAGTGATTACTTTTATACACAGTAGAGGTTGTATATCAAGTCACTTATCAGTCCATACATTTTCTTTTTAAATACATTGAAAATACAAAAAATAGGCATTTTCCATTGGTTGGTATTTTTGTCTTTGAAACTTTATCATTAGCTTAGCACATTTAATGAGAGATTGCATTTTATTTCTAAGTCGCAGAATTAAAATTGAAGATTGCACTATTTTATTTAGCATATCATTCATTGAAAAACTAAAGTTAGGCTTTGCATTATATCTATTTTTATTCTTATGCATAGTCATAACACCATGAGTTTCATTTCCATACCTTTTTGAGTAATCACGGCCAATAAAATTTTATGCTTTAAACTAAAATTGATTAGTCATGATTTTATTTTTTAGGGTGCACAAACTAGCCTAGGATTTAGTGCCTTGGAATAGGATTTTGTGAGTAAACTTCTCCAAGGCAATCAAATCAACTTATGTGTCTGAGACAGGGAGTTGAGAAATCCATTGTATAATTGGTAATATCAGGAGGCTCCACTCACACCGGAGTTAATCACGAGGTCGTGCGAAGTTAGTTGAAGGGATAACCCCTAGATACTCACCTAGTGTTAGAGATATTTCTGTGGATTTATTCATATTTGGGGATCTTGCTAGTGCACATACCTCTATGAGAGGTGGTACTTTTAAGGTTTCAGGCTTTGCTACCCTACCCATATGGTGATCCAGACTTACGAATGTTCACCTATGCATCGGTTATACAATGGTTTATTAGTTGCTTGACTTAGGTTTCTCATAGGTTACTTGCAGGGGTTATTCTGCTTGTATCCTGAATCAGATAGGGGATGGAAAGAACACAGCCTTTATGGGGGATTACCTCTCTGGGGGGGTCTAATCGAATGGTTGTTAAGACTAAGAGGGCCCTTATAACTAATTGTGTTACCTCCAAACTTTAGCAGGGAGTCTCAGGTCCCTCCTGGATGAGGCATACCTTCTTTAGCGAGGGAGGCCACTCAGCCACTCAGAATTCTTCCTCGTATTGCACATTAGTTTATATAGCACATGTTGGAATTGAGCTGATTTCTCTAGTCATACCTATCTATTTTGGTTTACCCTTGGCCATAGAGAGTTTTTCCCTTGTAACATTGTATCCTTTACTGTTTTTAGCATACCCTAAGAAGATACTTTCATCAACCTTTTCATCATATTTGCCAAGGTTTTTATTATTATTCTTTATGTAGCACTTACTCCCAAAGACTTTGAAGTGTTTGATTGAAGCAGGTCTTCCATACCACGGTTCATAAGGTGTCTTATCACTGTGTGGTCTGAGGTGGGATTTGTTAAGAATATGGAATGTTGTATGTATTGATTCTACCCAGTAGGTTTGACCAATGTTCTTCTCATTCATCATTGACCTGGACATTTGTTGAACTGTTATGTTTTGCCTCTCAACTACTCCATTTTGCTGTGGAATTCCTGGGATTGTGTATTCTCTCTTGATCCCATGTTTATCACATAATTACGTGAAATCACTTGACATAAAGTCCCCTCCTTTGTCTGATATTACTGCCTTTAACCTGTTGCATGTTTGATTCTCAGTTAAAGCCTTAAATATTTTAAATTTCTCAAATGCTTCAGATTTTTCTTTGAGAAAATAAACCCAAGTGAGTCTGCATCAATGATCAACATGAAGTAATTTTCCTTCCCTGTGCCTTCCTGTCTTGATGGTCCACCCAACTCCATATGAACTAATTGGAGTGGTTTCTCTGTTGAAGTAGAGCTCTTGGATTTAAACTGTGTCGTGGTTAGCTTTCTTGCTTGGCATGGTTTACACACACAATCTTGTGGCTTTGATATTCTTGGAACATCTTTTACTGCCTCAAGATTTTTGATCTTGATTAAGTGGTCAAAGTTTAGATGTCCAAGTCTCCTATGCCATAACCAACGTTCATTATGTTTTCTTAGATGACACTCGTCTCTATATTCTTTCAACACATATACATTATTATCTGTCCTTATGCCTTTAGCCACCACTTGTCCTGCGTTTAAGGACTTTACCTTACAATCTTTGGAAGTGAACACCACTTCACATCCTCTATCACACATTTGACTTACATCGAGAAAATTATGTTTCAACCCATCTACAAGCATAACATCCTGGGATTTTCCTTTTCCATTACTCAAACTCACCATCCCTTTACCCTTTATTTTACTTGGTTCATCATTTCCAAAGGTCACATTTCCTTCTTTGCTTTTACTTATAGACAAAAAATTATCCTTGTCTCCAGTCATGTGCTTGGAACATCCACTATCTATATACCGAGGGTCTTTTTTTTTTTGAGCTGAAAGTACTAGACCACATTTTTCACTATCTTTCTTTTTCCATGTGCTGACATTTCTAGCTAAGGGTTTTATCCTTGGATTTGCTTTGTAATTCTTTAGATGGAATTTTTTAGCTTTGTGGCCAAAGTTATGACAGTTATAGCATTCAAGATCATTGTTCAATAGGCCAAAGTGATTGCTGCAACTTTTTCTACTCATTGGATGTATATTTCTATGTTGCAAAGATTGTTTATTTCTTGATCTCCTCAGTTGCATGTCTCTAAACTTAATTTGACAATTTGCAATCTTATGACCAAAATTAGAGTAGTAAAAATAGTAACCATGGAAGAAATTTTGGTACTTGAAGTATGGCCTTCTTCTTGGCATTTGTTGCTCCATCTTCTGATATCTTTGTTTTTTATCAGGGATCATCTTGTCTTTATTAGTTGTTGGTGGCAGAGTATTCACATGGTCTTATTGTATGCTGACTTGGAACTTGATAATCTTTACTGGATCTTTGTTTTCTCGTTGTTTGCTGCTTGAACCACTTACATAGCCTAAACCAGTCTTCAACAAAGGAGATCTCGGTTTGCTTAGAATTTTGTTTAGTTTTGCTGAGGCTTTAATGCTTGGAAGATTTTGGAGATACAATGCTTTAAACTTCTCCATCTCTTTACTGGTTTTTACTACCTCTTCTTCCAAGGCTTCACATCTTGCATTCTTCTCTGATAATTGTTGTTTCAGAATGTCCTCTATTTTCTTTACCTCTTCTAATTCCACTTTTAGCAGGGAAAAGTCTTCATCATGTTTTTTACTGTCTCTCTCAAACTGTATCCACAATTGTTTTTTCCTTTTCTTCTTAAATTCGGGTCTAGCAATTTCTTCTAGGGCAATGATTAGTTCTCCTTCAAAGTCAACCACAACTTATTCATCATTAAAATCACTTCTTGTGATTTTATTATCATAATCCTCTTTGGCCATAAGCATAAATTCATTAACCTTATCTTCACAAGATGAATCATTATCCGTGTCTCCTGAAGAGTCATCATTGTTTACTCATAAAGTTTTATTTTTACCAAATCTCTTGGATTTGTACTTCTCTTCACCTTCAACATTCTAGTCCTTCTTCTTGTGTGTAAACTTAGATTCAAAGTGACCTATATTTCCATAGTTAAAACATTTGGAGGGAAACTTGCCTTGGTACTTTCCTGATCCTTTCTTTAGTCTTCTCACATTTTTTGCTTCAATTTCATCAGGTTCAAAATTCTCACTCTTATTTTCTTTAAATGATGCTTATCTAGAGGTGGGTTTATCTTTACCTATCTTCATTTCATAAGCAGTCAAAGTTCCTAGGAGTTGGTCAATAGGCAGAACTTTTAGATCATTAAGTTCTTCTATAGCAGAGACCTTTGGGTTGAACCTATCTGGCAGAGATCTCAAAATTTTCTGAACTAAAGAGGCTTCCTCAATTTTTTCATCAAGTCCTTTCATTGCATTTACTAGTTCTTCAACTCTCATAAAGTAATTCCCAACAATTTCATCCTCTTTCATTTTTAGTTGTTCAAATTGTAATCTGTAGGTTTGAATCTTGGCATCCTTTACCTTCTCATTACCTTCATAATTGCTAATGAGTTTGTCCCACATTTCTTTGGCAGATTCTAAGTGCATAACTTTTACAAACTCTACTTCTGCAAGCCCACCCATAATAGAATTCATAGCCTTAGCGTTGAAGCTGAATTCTAGCTTGTCATATTTAGAAGTTAGTACAACTAGATTCACATAACTAGTCTCTACCACATCCCAAACATCTGCACCTAAAGCCATTATGTAGGTTTTCATCCTAACTTTCCAGAAGGAAACGTTTGTTCCATTGACCAGGGGGGCCTTATTGGTTGAAGTTCCTTCATGGCTAGTCATGTTTAAGCTCTAGGATCTACCCTTAGATAAAAGGAACCCACTTTGATACCAATTGTTGAAAATACTAAGACAACTGAGAGGGGGGGGTGAATCAGTTGTTACTGTGCTTAAACAATTATATGCCTATTGAAATGTTATTAATGTTCTCCAAGTGATCATCAAGATTATGCAAGTCATGAACACAAAAAATAATAAACATCAATCACACATATGATATACATAGATGAATATATTCATGAGGAAACCCATAAGGGGAGAAAACCCATAAAGGGAGAAAACCTCTTCTTCTTAGAATGATAGGAAGTCTTTTATGTTCTGTACATCATCTATCTTTGAGAACCAACTCAAAATGAGGCTACAACCTCTTCTTTAACAAGCTACAACTTGTAGAGAGCACCAACCCTCTGATTTATCTAGTACCCACTAGACAGAAGCACCAACTCCCTGAGTGTTCTAGAACCAACTGAATGGAAGCACCAAATTCCAGTCACACAGGCACCAACCTATATAACAGAGACCAATGGTTCTCCCTTGCACCACCCTACCACCCTGGTTTTTCTGGTTGCAACCAGATGGAAGATACAACTCCCTTTGTTCAAGCACCCACTTGAAACTATGAGGACAATCGTCCTCCCTAGCAACACCCTACCACCCTGAGATATAAAATTTAATCACTTTCTTTGCATCTGATATGGTCTGTTATAGCTCCATGTCTCCTCTACCTTCTTCAACTTCTATGCTCTATTCCACTTCTGCATCTTTCTGCTTTTGTGCTCTGCTCTTTTTCTTCCTCCACACCACACCTCTCTTTTCAACTTCTCTTCATCATTTTATTCTCTGTGTTGCCTCTGCATTTTGTACACTCCACCTATGATCTCCACTTTAGATACTACCCTGCTTCTCCTCCTACCCATATGCATAACCATCGAAAAAGAACACTGTATTTTCTGTTCTGCATGTCTTACTCACGCTAAGTCCTCTTCCTGATCATCATTCAAACTCTTCATCTTCTCTGGTATTTATTCTAAATCAGTTCATCATCAATGGTCATTATCCCAAGATTCTTTGGCTTCTCTGGAAGTTATCCTAAACCTGTTCATCACTAGCTGGCATTATCCTGAGATTATTTGGCTTCGCTGGGAGTCATAACTCTTCTTCTTCTCTGGTAGTTATAGTCAGTCATTTTTGGATTCTTTGGCTTCTAACCCCCTTCCTTCATGTGACCACCGATAGTGACCAAAATCCTATTCAAAAGGCACTTCCTGATATCGGTCTAGTGAGCACTAGCTACTTTTCTTGATATGACCTTGGGAGATGACATCATGTGACCACGCAATTGCGGGTGCGTCCAAAGGTGGCTTGAATCAAACTACTTTTTTCCCCGCAATTTACCTCAAGCCTCCACGTGTCCTTTTTCTAAAAAAATTGTTTCGATTGTGGCCCGCCTTCAACTTTTTAAAGTTCATGCATATTCAATCCCTGCAATGCGACGGGATCGTCGATCTCATGATCTTGACAATGCTCCTGAATGAATGGTTCATATTTGTTCTTTCATGATCTGCGGATTAGATCTAACCTTCCTAAATCAACGACTGTGATTTATTTCGTGATCTGGGCTTCAGGAGTTTCAAATATCAAACCCTACTTTCTTCCATATGCCAATATTCCAGAGTCGATGATCTGTGGACACTTGTACTTCTCAGTCGATGGCTTTTCCTCCACTTAGGGAATTTGACCTTTCAACTAGATCAACGGTTATGTGGCTCCTTTCTCGAACAATGGTCGAGATTTCCTTCGGGTCTCTAGAATTCTGAAATATTATGTCTCCAAGTTACTTCCCCTCAAAGTATGTGGATTACTGCCACATATCCTCTTGGATCGGATGACTGAGGCTTACTTTGGATCTTTTCTCAGAGTCCACAGGATTACGCCATGTATTTTCTGGATCAGACAGCCCACATTTACTTCAAACGATATGACACTTGAGATCTTCTTCGAATGATCTGACGACTGAGATCTACTTTGGATGATCCGACAGTAGAGAATTTATTTCGTCTTTGCGGGTCTCCAGACTTCAGGAATTTCAAAACTCAATCTGACACTTTGGATCAGTCAACCTATATTCACTTCGGACGATCTGACGTTTGGATCTTATTTGGATGATCTGACAACTTAGATCTACTTCGGATGATCCAACGGTTGAGAATGTATTTTGACTCTCCAGGCTTCGATAATTTCAAAACTCAAACTAATTCTCTAGATGAGATGACCCAGATTCAATTCAGACGATATGACGCTTGAGATCTTCTTCGCATGATCTAAAAATTGAGATCTACTTCAGATGATCTAGCGGTCGAGAATGTATTTCGACTCTAAGACTCTCTGGGATTTGGGAATTTCAAAACTCAAACTGACGCTCTGGATTAGATGGCCCAGATTCACATCGGATAATCTTACACCTGAGATCTTCTTCAGATGATCTGACGACTGAGATCCACTTCAGATGATCCGGTGGTTGAGAATGTATTTCATCTCTCTGGGTCTCCAGGCTTCGGGTATTTCAAATCTCAACTGGAAATTATTGAAGTGATTTCTCCAAAGCGTAACCTCTTCATAACTTTAGGCCCGAAATGAATGATGTTCATTTGATCAAGATCTTAGATCAATGACTCGATCTCTCTGCGATGCAGCTTTGCCTTGGATTAAATCCAATGACTCTCCATATTTTCTTATCCTATCCTTCCACTTAATTCTATCCTATGGATGACAGAGATTTGAATAATCCAATTCTCAAACCTTATACCTCGTTTATCCTATCCTTCACTTAATTTGATTCGACGACTGATGGATATTTGGGTGATCGAAATCTCAATGTCCCTAGTTTGTCCTGTGGATATTTTTTATCCTGATCACGTTTTTGTACCGTGCTTTCCCTTCTGAGCTTTGATCTCTGCATACTGTTCGCTTCTCCTCCTAATCTTATGCTATTCCTATTTGTCATCATCGTTTTTATTCTTGCCATCAATGACAAGAACACTCTTCCCATAAAGCATGCCAACACACACACACACCCTAATATATTGTGAGCTCGCGTACGCCTCAGTATGTATGCACCCTAATACACTGTTAGCCCACATATGCCTCAGAAAATAGGGTTTCTAAACTTTCAAAAATTTCTCCATCAAGATCTCAAACTTACATAAAATTTGATGCATCCATGAGATCCTCCAGTCAATCTCTCTCTCAGAATAGATCTTCAAGATATGCTCAAGAGATATCTTTCATAAGAAACCCTTTCCTCTTATTTATACTCTCCAAGTAGCTTCCTTAGAAGCATCTTCTAGGTCACTTTGTCCACATAGCCCCTTTTTCCACATAGTCACTTATGTCCAACTTTGTGTTATGGGAATTATCGGTAAATGCAGACATAAACAAATCTCCCTAGATCCACCTAGATATAGAACAAAATAAAATAGGATATGACGCTTTCCCTAAGCTCTAACCATTGGGTTTACTATTTAACAAGAGATATGCAACATACCATTTAAATATCGCTCTCTCCTTCCATCGTCATCCTAGCTCCACTCTGGTGCTCCTGCGATCTTGAATCTACAAGGGAACACAAGCCAACCAAAGTGAAAGCAATATAATAAACTTAATGGGAGCCTATGTATGTGATCAAGGAATCATACAATAAAACAAAGAAAGTTTTATGGGAAAGAAACATATCACTGCATTATATTGAAATGAAAGTGGAGATTACAACCAAAGCCTTGATGTCGCAAGGTCCCCTCTCGATGACTCTTTTCTCCAACACACACTTGCTCCAACCTTTAATGAAGAATATCCACAATGACTTGATGAACTGAAATGAAGCCCTCAAGTATGAACCGAAGTAGAATTCCTCATCCAATTCTTAGCCTTGAATCAAGATTATGTGCTTAACCTTTTCCATGAGAGATCCCCCTTTATGTAGGGGAAAGAGATATGGCTGAATATATTAGGATGATCGCACCAAATCAGAGAATCAATTAATATCTAAGTCATTCAGATGCCACCTCGTCTTCTATAAGATTCCCTTCTAGAACTTTCATGAAACTTGACCTTTTCTTGGTCTTTTGACATTGTCACACCCTATATGTAGAGAATACTGTGGAGATGTCATACATCAGCTTTGGGGAAGGGAGTGACAATCAAGCATCATCACACCCTGTGTATAATGCAACTTGTGACGACCTTTCTTTATAAGGTTTTCAAGAAGAGAAAGCAAGTCACTTCCATCATGGTAAAAGATTCTTTTTGGGAATATGAACACATGTTTGTCAATGGATCACTGGGGTGACCAAAATAATGTGTAACACTTTGCCCAATTTTCCACTTGTCCATATATCCAATAGCCACTTGACCACTTAACCCATTTTCCTCATTTTAGGGTTAACTACTTTCCATAAATAGAAAGTTCTCCATTTACTTTATTATTTAAATAATCCTCTTTGACTTTGTTACTTCACTTTATTATTTAAATAATCCTCTTTGAATTTGACACTTTATTTTTAAATAATTTCTTCTTTGTAGGCACTTTGACTTCTTTGACCTTTTGGGGATTCTAGCCATCATATGAGGGTCCTCCAACTTCATAAGGCCATAACTCTCAAACCGTGAGGAGTTATGTGACGTTCCACATACCACCAGAAATGGAATGACAATCACTATCCATATAGGATAGTTTCATTGACAAATTCATTGTTCTTAATCTCATTATTCCACAATTAAGAATGGGTTCTCTAACCATACTACTAAGATAACTCAACCACAAAGCGTCTTCCCATGAGGGATTTCACCATAAGGAGACCACTTTGGAGTTCATCCATTTGTACTCCTTATTAACCATGATAAGAAAATAATGAGTCATATTTACATCAATCCAACTATGCATCATATATCAATGAAACCACATCGATCCATCTATGCATCATATATCAATGAAAACTCATTGATCCATCTTCATCTATACATGACATCATATGACTAGGACTCCACTTGACATCAAGGACAATACCTACTTCATCAATATACTATGACAAGAAATTGTTCCTATGACATCAATCCTTTGACCTTTGACATCAATCAATCAATCCTTTGGCATCAATGACAACATGATCCAACAATATCCCCCTTTGGAATTGATGGCAATACCAACATTTATGTCAACACCAATCATTGATGTCAACATGTAGAAAACTCACTGCTCTACATCAATAGTCATCTCAATCACATCAATGTGACTATCTCTCCCCCTTTGACATCAATGGAAAAGGGTAGTTCTCTCCTTGGGGCTGCTCCCCTTGCATGAACTCCCCTTGGGGATGTTCCCCCTGTCTGAATGCCTTTGATATCCCTCTGAATAATCTCTCCCCTTTTGAATAAGAGATATCACTCTAATGTATGTTGAAGATATATTTCTCATGCTTCCCCTGTGACCATCACTCCTCCTGGAACTATGCCTCTTTGCTCTTTCTCCAAGTATAGAGCTCCTTTTCCAAGTATTCATCTTTGCATCTGATGAATATCTCCTCTGTAATCATGGGAAGAATAATGACTCCCCCTATGGGTATGTCTCCCCCAATATTCTCTGAAATATGAACAATATACTACCACTGCAATATGCTTCTGCTGCAAATTCTACTGCTCAACTGGAACAAAAATCAACCAATATTTCTATGACGATCCTTGGACCTGTCCACACATCAAACTTGTGCCATACCATACATCATGAATCAAAAGATATGTCAACAATGAAATAGAGAATCATGAACACAACATCAACCAAGTACATCCTATGCCATATTGTATGCCAACCATGCACAACACCCATGTATATCAACCATGTACATCAACACCATATAATATGCCATAAGATGGAGTGTATCAACCATATGCCTCTACCAACATGCCATCCATGTGTCTCAACCAAGTTTCATATCATTCATGATATTCCTCCACCATGAACCAAGTTCCATAACCATGTATCTCAATCAATCAAGTGTCTCAACTATATTATCTCATATATCATGTACCAAAGTATATGATCAACAAGTAATACCAATGGTGTACTTTAGCCAAGTACTATCATCCACATACATATACCATCTATGAGTGCATCAACATTGCACTAGTCATGTATCGCCACCTGTACCAAGAAAGTACATCAACCATGTACAAATACCACAACAAGATGAGCCACAATCAAGATGTGTCCTCATACATGTATGCCAAATCCACCATAACACATGTGCCAATCAAACTGCTAGTGGGTGCCTCTAACAATGTACCAAATGTGTTCCAAACATGCATCAACTATAGATAAAGCTATGACTCTTCAATGGTGTACAACATGACCACTTCATCAACTCATCAACTACATGTCCCAATATGTAGCCCATCCACATTCCAAATGCATGCACCAAGATATCCAAAAAATATGCATCTAGCAATACATCATAAGATATATCAATGAAACTCAAATAAGTACCAACCATGTACTCTAAATGATCTGCCTCAACCATCATTCACTTCAACAAATATTAAGCATCCAAAACTATGTGTACTAGAAGTGTTCCTTAATATATTAATGATATCTCTAGCTAGCATCATCATGATATATCTCATATCCAAAGTGTCATAACTTCACCGTCACAACCAACATTGTTCTTCAACAGAAAAATGTCTCAATCCACACTCAAGGTTTATTACCATGCATCCAATATAGTCTTTCAATACTCAACCATATGTCACCACCATACATACGTCAATTATGTATGCCAATCATGCAATCATGAAACCTGCAACAAACCATGTAAGACCCTGCAACACAATTTATACAATCACATCAAGTTGCAACTCATGTGCATAGCCCTTTTCCCAAGGCTCTTTTCCACATATATGTGACCTACTGCATAGACAACTTGCATATGTACGCTACCTATTCATATGTCAGCTCACGTATGTACACGACTGTTACAATTGTAACCCGCGTATGCTTCTGAAAATGACAAACTTGAGCTTCCCTTAAGGCATCCATTATGCTTTGGTTGTTCAGTCTTCTTTACCCACTTCTGAAGGTGTCCTTGATTCTCAGAACTTGATCTCTGAGCTTCCATCCTTTCAAAAATTTATTCCTTCCTAACTTCATGCCTTCTTCTAGTCATGCTATATGAAGTCCTCATCATGGTCTTTCTTCTCATGTTCCAGCAGTCATGGGATTTGTGACCAAATCCACTACAACTATAGCATCTCATGATGTGACAATGAACAACAATGTGTCCTACTTGATTACATCTCCAACATCTTAGGGTGTTATGAAATCTTTCAATATATCTCCTTGCATAAAATATACATTCCAAATCTTTGTGACCATACTCATTACATGAGTAACAATGACCATGAAAAACGTTTTCATACCTTTGATTTGGTGACCATCTTGAAGGTGTCTCTCTTCTTTGAGGTGTAAAGATGTCTTCTTGTTGTTTTCCTTGCTTTGTTATTTTGAAAATTTCCTTGTCGTATGTAGATGGTTGATTTGCAACATTATTTCCATCCTTCGAGAGTGAGGGACTTACCTCATGGTTCTTTGAGGTGTTTGCTTCAACATGTGTAGCTTCTTTGTTGTATCAAAGACTTGATTTATCATTTGGTGATCTTTGACTATCCAATATCTCATTCAATATTGTTGAGCTATTCAATAATTTGTTTGACTTCTCTACTTTCTTTCTAATATCAACAACTTCAGATTCCAACTTATGACATGACTCTTCCTTTTCATTTACTTTATTATTTAGTAATTCCTCTACCCTTTTGGCTTCCTCAATTTGGGTCTTGAGATGGACATTAAATTCAAGACTTTTGCTAATCTCATCATATACCTTATTATGTTCTTATATTTCATTATTTAGTCTTTTGATCTCTTCTTCTTTTTCTTCTAATTGAGTCTTTTTACTTTCTTCTTGTTCCTTGAGCATTTCCTTCGATTTCAAGATATGCCTTTGATTCTTTTTAAGAAAAAATTTAGTGTTATCAGAAAGATAGCTATATTCTATGTAGCAATGGTCATAGTTGTATTCAAATAGACCCCTTTCAACTTTCTTTTGAATCTTAGATAGTTCTTATTCTACATCTTCCATGGGACAACTATCTTTTGAATTTATACAAACTATCTCTACATTTTCTTCTTCACTTGTAGAGAAATATTCAACATCATCACATTTTGAAATATTGCAATCAGGGGTTTTTGGAGATTCTTTACCTTCATTGATCTTGATGGAATTGTATTCAAGGTATTCCTTTTTTCCAACATCATCACATTTAGAATCATTGCAATTAGAATATTTTGGAGATTCTTTACCTTCATTGTTCTTGATGGAGTTGTCTTTAGTGTCTTTCTTCTTGCTTTGGTATGTCTCCTCTAGCTTTATCCATAGATCCTTGGAGCAAGTGCATTGTCCCATGCTCTCTTTGATAGAACTTGAGAGTCCACTAAGAATGGTATTGAGAGAAAGTGCATCATTCTTATTTTCTTCCATTTGAGCTACAAACTTTGACTTGTTCTTCAAAGGAACTGATCCACCAATGGTTGATTTCCAAACACCCTCTCCTATTTCCTTCAAATGCACTGTCATTTCTATTATCCATGTAGAATAATTTTCCTCATCAAGGATTGGAACTTCATCATATATTTGTGTGTCCTTGGATCTCCTCCAAGCTTGTTAAGGCTTATAGTGAAGGTCCGATCTGATACCAATTGTTGGACACACTAACCACACTGAGGGGGGGGTGAATTAGTGTAGGGATCTTTTTAAACTTTTCCTTCACAAAAACTCCTTAGTTAGAAATCACCATTTACTCATTACTTATTGATGTCATTTAAAATGAGTTAAATGTGAACATACATCAACAACATATACCAACAACAAATATCATCAATAAGTCATCACCACAAGGAACACAAATAACACAAGATGTATGTACATTTTTCTTTTTATTACGCACTACAATTCTTGGGTTATCAACAACAACTGAATAGAGTTACAACTCCACAAGAGCACCC
Source organism: Picea engelmannii (assembly GCA_009831015.1). Taxonomy (NCBI): domain Eukaryota; kingdom Viridiplantae; phylum Streptophyta; class Pinopsida; order Pinales; family Pinaceae; genus Picea; species Picea engelmannii. The sequence continues at coordinate 164,820 of ML805501.1, forward strand.
GATCTACAATGCAAGATTCAACTTACACAACTTAGCACCAACTGAGAAGAGGAATCAATCCTCAATAGATACCAATCTATCAACAGGTACACGACCTGTCAGTAGTGAATCACACGTATGTATGTGCCCTACCAATAGTACAGCTCGCGTATGTACACGGTCTATCTGTACTAAAACTTGCATATGACTTATGAGTATTTAGGTTTTTCTCTTAATGAAAAACTCAGATCCTCTGCAACCCTCAGTCACATCCACTTCCGTCTTTCATTGTCCAATCTGAACCATAGCCAATCACAAAAAATCTATGCTCTCCAACAACTTACTGATGGTCCTCAACCATACAATATGAATTCTACTTAGTCATGTATAAGAAACCAATATACTATGGCAATAATATCAATACTGAACCATAAGAGTGTTACTCACTCTATCAATCAACCAACATAACCATATCACAACAACCATACCAAGAATGACTTAAGCACTCACCATACAATAAGAAAGAGTATCCATCAAGACAAACATGTAACCATACCAGATTTTCTATGGAAGATCTGAGCCCATGGAATGCATATCTGGAACTTGCTTTAGACTCCAAGAACCCGACACCATCTCACACTCAAGTCTCCATGAATTTCTTCAACTCTACACACCCTAATAAATTGCTAGCCCACGTACATACACACCCTAATACACTGTCATCCCATGTATGCCTCAGTATGTATGCACCCTAATACACTGTTAGCCTACGTACGCCTCATAAACTAGGGTTTCTGAACTTCTGAAACTTTCATCATCAAGATCTCAAACTTACAGAAACTTTGATGCATCCATGAGATCCTCCAATCAATCTCTCTCTAAGAATAGATATTCAAGATATGCTCAAGAGATATATTTCACAAGAGACCCTTGCCTCTTATTTATACTCTCCAAGTAGCTTTCTTAGAAGCATCTTCTAGGTCACTTTGTCCACATAGCCCCTTTGTCCACATAGTCACTTATGTCCAACTTTTCCCAATTTTCCACTTGTCCATATATCCAATATCCACTTGACCACTTAACCCATTTTCCTCATTTTAAGGTTAACTACTTTCCATAAATAGAAAGTTCTCCATTTACTTTATTATTTAAATAATCCTCTTTGACTTTGTCACTTCACTTTATTATTTAAATAATCCTCTTTGAATTTGTCACTTCATTTTAAAATAATTTCTTCTTTGTAGGCACTTTGACTTCTTTGACCTTTTGGGGATTCTAGCCATCATATGAGGGTCCTCCAATTTCGTAAGGCCATAACTCTCAAACCATGAGGAGTTATGTGATCTTCCACATACCACCGGAAATGGCATGAAAAGAACTATCCATCTAGGATAGTTTCACTAAAAAATTCAATGATGTTAATCTCATTATTCCAAAATTAATAATGGGTTATCTAACCATACTACTAGGATAACTCAACCACAAAGCATCTTCCTGTGAGGGCTTTCACCATAAGGAGACCACTTTGGATTTCATCCATTTGTACTCCTTATTAACCATGATAAGACAATAATGAGTCATCTTTACATCAATCCAACTATGCATCATATATCAATGAAACCACATCGATCCATCTATGCATCATATATCAATGACAACTCATTGATCCATATTCATCTATGCATGACATCATATGACTAGGAATCCACTTGACATCAAGGAAAATAACTACTTCATCGATATACTATGACAAGACATTGTTCCTATGACATCAATCCTTTGACCTTTGACATTAATCAATAAATCCTTTGGCATCAATGAAAACATGATCCAACAATATTTTCCTCTTTCGAATCACAGTTGGGTTTTCTTTTGCAAGTTCTTCCTCGACTTCTTCTTCTTCATCATCCTTTGTTTCTTGCTGGCCTGTAATGTATTTGACCAAGAATTGTTCTATGAGGGTCCTCTCACTCTGTTTTTCCATCTCCTCTGCTCCTGCAAGGTTTTCTGAATTAGGGTTCACCTCGCCATTAGGGTTTTTTGGTTGTCTATGTCTCGCGCTCTGATACACTTCCATCTCTTCTGCGACTGATTTTTCTTCTTCTACCCTTATTGGACTGAGGGATTCAATTTCCATCATTGTAGCATCCTCCACCTCCACGATATTTGTTGGTTCTTCTATTCTTTCCTTTTTCTTCCTTGTTTGTTGGGTCACCCTTGCGAATTGTCTAGGACCTCCAACTTTGGGAGGTGCCATATTCTTGTTTTGGGAAAACTCTACTGTATATCTCGGTTGGGTTCTTCACAATATCACACTTGTGTGCACTCTGATTTCTTTGTCGCTCGATCGCTTAAAAATCACAAGTGTTTTTCATTTTCCTGACTTTTCCCTTTTTATAGTATCTATCATTAATGCTATGATGTGTCTTTTATTTTTTGGTCATTCTCCATCTTGTCGCACAATGTTTTCATTCCTTGCACACAGTCTTATGAATTATGTCACACCAATTTTATGTCTGTTGTGCAATGTCATTCCCAACTATTTGTCTATCACTTATTCTTCTAACTACCTCTTTTTGGTTTTTTATTTATTTTTCTACTTTTCTCTTCCTTTTTCTTTTTTTAACTCCTACTATTTACAATATGTACAAGTTTACTTGACGCGCTGCAACTACTGAAGGTTAGTGGGTCGACTGTCCCTATACAGTTTCAGTCGACTACCATTCACCAGTCCTTGAACTTCCTTGCCTTCTAAGTATTGCAGTTGTAAAACACCTCCATTTGTGACAGAATTGATATGATATGGCCCTAGACAATGAATTCTAAGTTTCCCTGGGTGCTGCAAATACTTACTGTCATAGAGGAGAACTGTATCTCCTTCCTTAAAATTCTTCTTCTTGATATGCTTTTCATGCCATGCTTTATCCTTTGCTTTCTTTACCTCCTGATGGAAACCTGCTATGATTATGTCCTCTTCTAATTCCTTCAATTGAGCCAATATTTCCTGCGTTGTGCCCCTTTCTATCATATATGTGATTGTTGCAATGAGAAGACTTGGGATCAAATAATATAAGGGAACTAATACCTCCTGTCCATACACCAATATAAAGTTTTTTTTCCCTGTTAGCTTCTTGCAGCTAGTTCTATAAGCCCAAAGTACTGCTAGTACCTTCAAATCCCAATCATCTATGTTCACATTACAAATCTTTATCAAGGCATTCTCCAAAATCTTATTGAAGGCTTCCACTATTCTATTTGCTTGAGGGTGATAAGGAGTGATTTTATGATGATTTATCTTAAAATATTCAAGCATTTCCTCAATTGTACTATTGATGAAGTTAATCCCCTGATCACTCATCAATGTTATTGGGCATCGAAATCTTGTCACTACATGTTCAAATAAAAATTGCGTTGCAGTCTCTGCACTACAATCCTTTACTGGTTCTGCCTCAACCCATCTAGTCAAGTATTATTTTGCTGTAATAATATATCTAGCTCCTAATCTTCTAGTTGGTGGATTAATTGGACCTACAAAATCTACTACCCATTTATCAAATACTTGTATAGTTACTTGAGGTCTTAATGGCATATCATCCTTCTTGGATGGCTTCCCAACTCTTTCATAAACATCACACTTATAACAATATTCCTTTGTATCCTTGTGAACTGTTGGCCACCATCATCCTGCACGCAATACCTTATGCGTTGTAGAGTTTCCTACATAGCGTTCTCCAACAATCCCTTCATGCACATCTACCAGAATAATAGGCATTTCATGCTCCATATAACATCTCATCAAGATGCTATATGCTCCAAGTTTGTATAAATGACCCGCAATCAACTGATAATCTGCATCTTTGACCACCAAAATTTTATTTTGCATAGTAATAAATTCTCTTGGTGCAAATCATGTACTCAAAAACTCAATAATGTCAGCAAAATACTCATAAGCTATCTGTACTGAAAATAATTATGCATATGGAAATTTGTCTTCCAAGTTACTGGTTTCTTCTCCATTAGTTATCCCGGATAAGTGATATGGTCCTGCATTCAATCTTCCAGGCTTCATCACAACTTCAAAGTCAAATTATTGAAACAAGAGTATCCATCTGCATATCCTTCCCCCAAACACTGGCTTATTGACTAAATATCTTAGAGATGAATGATCTGTAAACATATTGAAATGTTTCCCTAACAAGTAATGTTTGTATTTCGACAAAGCATACACCATAACTAATCCTCCCCTTTCTATAGTGTTATAGTTCTATTCTAAATATGATAACTTTCTTCTTGCAAATGCAATAGGGTGATCTATATCACCTTCTTCTGGTTGGGTTAATACTGCTCCTAATTCTATTATAGATGCATCCACATGCACATGAAATTCTTTTTCCCAATATGGAAAGACTAAAATTGACGGAGTAACCATCTTCTCCTTCAAAATATCCAAACTTTGTTGTAATTCATCATTCCATTGATACTTAGTGTCTTTCTTCAACAACTTCTCCATTGGTGCAGTAAACTGTGCATATCCCCTTATGTACTTTCTGTAATACCTTGTATGGCCCAATGTACTCTTCAACTGACGCACTGACTTTGGTGGTGGTAAGTTAACTATGATGACAATTTTATTAGGATCAACCAATAGACCTTGTTTACACACCACATGTCCTAACATAATCCTAAAAGGTGCACTGAAAATACATCTCTTAATTTTCAATGATATATGATAATGCCTGCATCTGTCCAACATCAGCCTTAATACTTCCACATGATCCTTCAACAAGCTTAACATTTTCCAATCATCCAAGTAAACCTCCAAAAACTTATGAATAAGATCCTCAAAATATGCTACTACTGTTATAAAACATTTTGTTGCAACAAATGATACTGCCTATTCTCTAACACCTAAAGCATAGAACTTTGGAAGAAAAATGAGAGAAAGTCTTCTTGGGAAGGAGAAATCCTAAAAAATACCTAAATTAAAGACTTGTCACAGGTTTCACTCTAGAAAGGTGCTAAAACTTTACTTGTCGCAGTATGCACCACTACCTGGTGCGACAATGTCACATTTTAATTAGGTTTAAGAGTGCGACAACCTTCGTACGTGGGAAAAACGAAGAAATTATCGAAGCTTATAGAAGAGAAACTTTGATGATGAGTTTTTTGCCGATTTATTTGGATATCATTCGTCTATCTTTATTTAGTGAGATCCTAACCTCCTCATGGATTCCTCTCCAATCTATAAATGGAGGCATATTCTAAAGGGAAATGGTAATAGAATAAGAATTAGTAATGGAATAATGGTGAATTGAGAATAGTTCCCGGTTTTTAATTAAGAATTTGTGAACTTCATTTTGGTCTTTAGATATTTTGGGCTAAAGTGTTTAAGAGATGGTGATGGCATTGATGGAGGCCACTTGGGTGCTAGAACATTAAACTGCTGGAAGGAGTTTGTCAACGCCAATGCCTGGTTGTAAACTGTTTCCTTATTTATTAATGCAGTAATACATTTTCCTTTCCTAATAAATGTTGTCAATGGTATTTATTTGTATTTCTCCTTTTCTATTTACATATATTCATTGAAACATATGTATGTTTGTTACTTTCACTAGTTCTATTTGATCCTTTTACAAATCTCTATTTCTACAAAGCATTTGATCAATATTGGAGCTACAATCAATAAGGAAAAACATCATTTTAAAAGGTATGAGTTTTCTATCCTTTTTCATTTCATTTGAATCTAAGAAAAGGAGTGTGTTCTGTCTTGTTTTGTTCTAGTTTCGGGTCCCCTATCTAGGGAGATTTGTTTATGTCTGCATTTGAGAATTTGTCCACAACAACTACTACCCTTGAAAAAATTGTTGGTGCATTCTTCAATCCAAATGACATAACTGTATATTGAAATGATCCCCACTCTGTAGAAAATGTAGTCTTGTGTCTATCTTCTGGTGTGATCCTAATATGATGATATCTTGAAAAATACATCTGTAAAGGAATAAGCTTCTTGACCCCCTACATTCTCCAAACATTTTTCTGTAAATGGGGTAGGAAAAGGATCATGTAGGCAAGCATCATTCAATTTTCTCAAATCTACACAAATCATAATCCCTCCTTGTTTCTTTTCCAGCACCACCATAGGGATGATCCATTATGACTCTTCTATAGGTTCTATGAAACCAACTTCGAGCATCTTGTCAATTTCTTCCTTCACCTTCTCTTTGTATATTGGATTCAATTTGTAAGGTCACTTTCTAATAGCTCTTGCTTCTAGATTCAAAGGTATCTTCATCTCTCCTAGCTCTCCTGCTAACCCCTTAATATTTGAGAATGTAACCGAGAATAAGTCACTATACTTGCGCAGTAATTCTGTGATCCTTTCTACTGTCTGATTATCCCAATAATCTCCAATACTAGCCATCTTTGGGTTTTTTGGAGTTCCAATGTTGACCTTATTGATCTTTAATGGTGCAACATAGTCTTATGAATCTAGCTTGAGACCTTCTACTTCCCTTTCACCTTCCACTTCTGGGAATTGTATATTGCACGGATTATCTTCTGCTGGATCTTCTTCTTCTATGACGTGATAACATTGTAACAATTCTCTAACTATCTATCTAGCCTTCTTCTGATATGTTGGTATTATTTCAAATTCTGGTTCTTCAAATATCTTGTCTCTCACTACTTTCAACGTTGTATCAATCTCTGAACTATAATGCTCAAATGAAAATGTAACTATGAAATTCTGTTGTATCTCTTCCCTGTTAGAAATTTCTCTACGTTGTTCTTGTTCTGCGTACCAGTTCTTCAGAATTCCTTCTAGTGTGTGAATAAACTGGTATGGCCATTATTCAAGTGGTACTAATCTCCATTGGAATATGCACTTATCTACATGTTCTTGAGGTTTTCCAAATCATTCATATTTATCCTCATATCTATGCTCGTGCTCTGCACTGAATCTGATGCACAATAACCTTTTTCACTGAAACCAATTTTTGATCTTTTCCTTGTGTGTACCCCACAATCTTGCAGGTGTAGCCTTTAAAGCAATATCTAAGGCTGGTAATCTCCAATTATCCATAACTTCTACCTCAAACTTCATGACAAATTCTTCTAAATCATTCAAACCATAAAAATTAGGAGGTTCTCTTACCTATGTACCAACCCATATCAACACGTGCGTCATTCTGGCACATCTCTTGGTAGATAATTCATGTAGTCATTCATGCCAGTTTTCCAGTCCTGTATCAAAGTCTGGAGAACAAAAAATAGTACTCCTCCAACTGAGCATGCCATCTGCAGTTGGGTTGATATAATCCTCTTCATGCACGGTAGTTCTGTATAGTTGATTCACATATTCTGTTAGAATATTATCTATCGCAGGTTCCACATACCTTCCTCCTTCTAAGGGATCTAATGGCACAATAACTCTGTATTCTCCAGACTCAAATATCATATTCCTTGTCTTAAAATTGATAATAGTCTATTTATCAAAATCCTAATCTAGACCCAATAGTACTGGATATGGCGAAGTATTGTCTACTATGTCAATGACCTCAAAGTATGCCATGGTGTGCACACCATCTAGATATACTGGAATCCTCTTCAACCTACCAATTAGCACCACTCTATGTTGATTTTCCAACTTCAACTGAATAGGTGAATATCCCAGTTGAGGTTCTCCCATAGCTTCCCATGTCTTCTTTGGAAGAGCATTAACTTCAGATCCTAAGTCTATTATGATATCCCCCATATTGAAATCTCTTATGTTTGCATTCAATCTGAATTCCATGTTGGTTCTTCTTTTCTTTCGAACCTGATTTACTCTTTTTACCCTTTCTTCTCTATGATTACACTTTTCTAACAAATTCTACAGTACTTGTAAGGAATTTTTATCATTCAACAATTTGACACATGACCCCAAAAAGTTTCTTAAGTTACTTACTTGGTATGAAGACTTCTCTTGATTGGTCTGATCAAATAGTGAGGGCATGCCATACACAGGTATCTCATCTTCTACTTTTTTCCCTAAAGTAGATGCAATGTTTTCCTTCAAAATATCTTGTCTATCTTCCTTGAATATCTCCTTTTCTTTGAGCGCATCAAAATTCTACTTAGGTGATGTATTCTTCCTAATCAACTAGTACTGGTCATGATCCTTCTTGGTTGCATATTCTCCTATCTTATCTCCACCTCTAGTAACTATGTTAATATTCTTCGCTTCCTCTTCTTTGTTTTCCACCCCAATCCATTTCACATTCTGATTGGTCTGGTTCCTCTTGTCCTTTATCTTTATCGAGAGTGTGGGACAATATTATGTTTCATGGTATACTTCACATAAATACATACATGTTGTAGGTGGATGTGGATAGTTTCTTATTTAGTGCCTTGGTTTTTGATAGTTATGAAAAAAAATGGTTCTCGTCCTCCTCCAAATCCTCTTCCTCCACGACCTCCTCGTTTGAAGCCTCCTCTATTTCCTTTATTATATCCACATGGTGTGTTATACTATGGTCCTTGATTATATTGTGGCTGCACGTTATTGTATTGCGGTGGTGTTGCACACTTATGTGCAGGATTATACTGTTGTTTCCCCTGAAACTGTTGTGCATTATACCGTGGTTGTGTTGCAAATTGTTGTGCAGGATTTGTACTATGCCTGTTGTGCATTGTTATACTGTAGCTAATGCGTAGGTTGTCCTGTTACATGTTCATCCTGCACACTGTATGTATCTACAATTTTTTCTTTCATCATATCCAAGGTTCTACAATCCTTGTCTTCATGTCCAACTAACTTACAAAAGTTACAAAATGTACTCTTTGGTATTGTCTGATACTTCTGCATCAGGGGGAAATGATAGGGATCATGCCCATGTGTTTTGAAAATATCACACCATGGTCCTCTCGAAGCTAAAGGGTTTGTCACCACCACTCCAATATACTATGCAAATAATGGACACTCATTCTTGTGATGGCCTTTTGTCCTGCACATTGTACACCCGACATCTTCTCTTTTCTCATTTCCTTTGTTATGATTCAACTGGAATGTTGAGTCCTTTAGATATTGCTTCAACTCTTCCATAGTTGGATCTGTATGCTTGTATTGGTTTTCCTTTAGATGTAAGTCTACCTGCAAAGCCTCACCTTGACTTTGGAATTTTTGTTGTCTCAAAGGATACTTCAAGTGTGGAAACAAAGAATTAATAAACAAATGTCTATGTTGTGTATCAATAATGGTGTAGTTTAACTTACCTTTTAGCCTCTTGAACTTCTGGTCCACTTCCCATACTAATTATCCTAGTTTCTACTTGATCTCTATCATTTCATTCATAAACTGGTCTTCTGAGCTTGGTTTCTGAAATTCATTTATTAACTACCTCTTCACATATACTACAGTTGTAGGCATTCTCGTTGGATTATTTGTTGCAAGACCCATGTACCAGTCTATTGCACAGTCTCTAAATGTGATTTCCAAATTTGAAACCTTTGTATCCTCATTTGTAATCTGCTTTTCTTCCCATATCTTCTCACATATAAACAAATTATTTTCTGGATCATCTGACCCATCCCCTCGGAAATCTGGTAACCTAATAGTTGGATCTTGTCCTGCCATTGTGAAATTTTCTGAACTACCACCTCCGCGTGGTGTAGATAATTGACTGATACTTGCTGAACTTATACTTCTGCTTGAGTTTCCACTAGACCCATGTCTTGTAAAAATTATTCTACCACTAATCAATTGTTGGTTAACCAATTTTTCTTCCTCATATGTCTTAGTCGCACATGAGGTTGTGGGTTCCACATTAATTTGGATCTGGAATGGGGAGCCTTCTTCTGGCTGGACCCATGACCTCTGGTTTTCCTCTGATATGTGGCACGCAGGATATCCTTAATCTTCCCCATGGCATGAATATCCTTTACCTATTCCTAATCGATGTCCAAGCCCTCTCAGTCGACTACTACCCTCTTCTTGTTATTCATCCTATACTGGTAGGGTTGTGTGTTGCGTGTCACACCTGCATTCCTTATGATTTCCCTGGTCTGTTCATTATTCATCATGATGGGGTCCATTTCCTCTTTCTTTTGGCTACTCTCCAAATCCTTCTCCATTTCTTAGATCTTCCTTAGTGCTTCCCCAACTCCCCCATGCACGTAGAGTGATTTAGTTGTTTGATTCCATGGTCAGCACACCGTTATCATGTAATAATATTTTGATTGACGTGTAAAGATACATAATGTACCTCCCTCTGGGTACCTTAAAGAAATACTACTCTGAAAAATTATATGACTTCGTTGTATCTACTGCAAACTTAGTGATAAATCCTGCAATAATATTGTCTAACCAGAAATGCACTACGCACATGAATTTGTTATTAAACCTTTTCATTCACGCAATATTTTCAACAGTCCACTCCATTAGCCTAATCCGATTAGTTGGATGGGTATCCTTCAACCTTAACAACCACTCCTGTAAAAAAACAATATTCTTCATGCAAATCAGTAAACACATACCTCTGCAGGTACTGGCGCGATGTATACCTGGAACCCTTATTATCTTTCTGTGCAAACTCCAACTTCTTTGTCTCCAACCATATGTTAGTCTCTTTCTTTGTAGGATTCCATGGCCTAAACATCACTTTTTACCATTGCATCTTCTTAACCAAACCCATTCCTGGCTGTCCTTCTGAGTTCTAGCCGACAACAGAACCATTTGTTGGATATATGGGCTGACCCGAGTTCTACCTTAGTTCTCCAACAAAACCCTTTTCACCATCATACCTTCTTGTAAAACAGAAAACTACACTGCACACAGAGTGCACAACATAGTCTCACTTGAGATGGTTTATGGGTGACTGTAGGATGTACGTGTTTGCAATCATGGAAGGGACTGGGGTTGTTATTCTTACTTATATTTCTACTTAAACATGCATTCTATTATACCATTCATCATATCTACTATTTCATTCATTCATAATATTCATTTTGCATACATATTCTAGTGCACGCTGTAATTTAAACCATTCATTCAAGTAACCATTTAACCATAATTGCAAAAATAAAAAAATCATTTAGACACATTGCAACAAAGGGTTTTACCGTGGTTCACCCCCCCTGGGGATACGTCCACTAATATGTTCTTTTTATTTCTTCTTATTCATCAAAATAGACCTGCACACATTACATCATGGGATATGTGAATAGTGGTGAGGCTGACCAATGTTGCACCAGTCTCCACAACTTGTGACCTGACCCTCAATTACATCTCAATATTGACTTGATCTGGGCTTCACAACTCTCACCAATACATACTCTAACAAAAATTATTATACTCTCTCTCAAAATGGACACAAAAGTCTCTCTCCAAGATACAATATATTCTTTGAATATTACCTCGATCTACCTTATACCTCTTCTATTTATACTACAAAATGGGTTAAAACCATTACAATATGACTCCAAAACCCTAACCCTAACATGGCTAGGTTTATCCACATATGCGTTGGATTTTCGCAAATTATGTCGCGCACTGCTTCCTTTACCCTTTGTTGCACTAGTGGTCCTTATTTTGTGGCATGCATTGTTCCATTTGGTCCATGCTGCCTTGCTTACTCCCAAAACTTCCTTCTTCAACAATGATTTTTTCACCAATTTTTTATCCTTCAAATATGATTTTTTCAATGAATCTTGAGAGGGATTTGATAGGTCTTTGTAATACCTTTCCGATGCTATACTGTATTCTTCATTTGGTTGTGTATAATGACCATTATATGCATTTTAATGGTTGCCTTCCTTGTGTTTGCACAAAATACATTTTTTACATGATGAATATCTAAAATATAAAAATACCCTTTAGTGTGCCTCTGAATTACTTTTCAATGCATCTAAAATCATTGCAAACATATAAATAATAAAAGAGAAATCTTAATTTTACTAGAAAGCACTCCAAAAACAATGAATTTCCCCTTCAATGATTTCTTCTCCTATGGAATGTGTGCATTTTTAAATCTATTTCTCTTTTCTTCATTGGCTCATTGATTGCCTCCCATTGAACATTACCATGGAATTACTAGGCCATTAAGACTAAAGGAGCTCTGATACCATGTTAAAATATATAAAATAAAATGACAGGGAAAATTCTTAAGCCAACCCAATTGTATTCACTCCAATATTACAAATATATAGTACAATGGATTATTCCACCTCATACAGAGATTTTATTTAGATACTAAAACCTTGCATGGTGATTACACTATGAAATCTAAACTAACTTACTTAGTCATCATTTGAGGATAAATCACTATTATCCTCAATGAATAATACAATTAAGGGTGACATTAAGACTTAGTGATTGGTAAGGTAATCCATAGGCTAACAAAATTTCACCGTTTGTTCCTCTACAATGCCTCCTTCCATGTTGTTTTATCAATGTGGTGTTTGGTTCTTAGCGGAACATCATGAGTAGTTGAGGAAACCAAAATCTTTGTTTAATCATATTTTTTTTGCAGACGCTTGTCACAGATATCGATTGCATGAATGAGAAATAAATATTAGCTGAGACAACTACCAATATTGTAGCCAACAATGTTGTCAAGGAAAGACACTGAGGGATTCCAAGGGATCAGAGCTGCCACCTTCTCATCTGACATATCTCCAAGTGATAACAAAAGTGATTACTTCTTTGAAGGAGAGAACTGAGTCCAACTGATATGCCATAGCAACCTATATTGCCAACAAGTGTCAATTCATGTCTTGTCATTGATTTCAAGTGGTGTTGATTTGTATTTCCCAGAGCCAGGGATGTGTACCTATTCAAAACATGTTTAAAATCATTTGTTGATTATACTTCTATCTAATATTGAAGTTTTCCATCACAAGGGATAAGGGACATATCAATTTAGTGATTTGTAAGGAATTTATTTTGCAAAATAAGAAATCCATTCTAGACACAATTAATCACTAACCATATAAAATATACAAATGTTTATTCTGCATTTGGTTCAATGCAAAATTTGGCTTTTAAGTAGTGTAGACAATTTCTAAATCCTTTGGTTCTTCATGAGTTTTATGTTTTGGCAAAAATCTATTGACAAAAATGCATTCTCTCGTCTCAATTATTGGCATGGTGCTCATTGGCAAAGAGAATGATCTAGAATGGTAAAGAAAGATTGATCATACTTTTATATTCAATGTTGTTTGGGATGGCATTTGTGATGGATAGATTACTCATACCAAACCTACAACAGATAAAGAGATTTCCATATGGACGAATAAAGATAATAAATCATATTCCTTGATTGCCTCTTCTGTAAATGAAGAGGTGAGTGGTCCCATAAAATCTATCAAAATTATTGGGGTTCTTTGAAGAAGTTGAAATATTTGTATGATTCACATTCAAAATTGGAGCTAAAACAATTGCAGTTGAAGCTCTTCAACCTAGAGTTGAAGGATAATGATCCCATGGCTTTAGCAAATGAAATTAAATCCATCAGATATAAACATGCAAACATTTCTCTCATGACAATAATTAATGACCTTTATATTATCATGACCTTGATAAATGTCATGAGAGAAATGTTTGTATCCACACATCAAGCTAATATAAAGGTCATGATAATATAAAAGGTGTTAGCACATCAGATAGCATAATCCATTAATAAAAATTACAAACATGCCCATGGATAATAATCATATATTTGCAAGTTTCCAATAGGATGGGAAAAGAGTATTTCTATTAATAATTGATCAGTAGAAGTGACAACATTATAGACTTCCATGTCAACACGGTTCGAAGCCGAGAAACCAAGTTCCTTCCAACTGGGTCTCCACCACTTCAATCCTCCACCAAAGGAAATCTCATAAGAGAGAGTCAATGAGGTTCTCTCAACAATAGGGAAAGAGCTTGGGGGATGAACACTGTGTTCAGATTTGAGGGACAAAGGGATGCAGACTCAATATGGAGTAATTTCTCCAGAGTAACTTTGCTCTCAAAGTTGAATGCTTTATCCTCTTTTCCATAGCTTGAAATTGTGATTTTATAGCCTTCAAAAGGCAACTGAAGGGCTGAGTAAGAACATTTCCAGTATGTGAAAGGCCAAGGATTAGAGATCTTCTATCGTGACATGAAACCCGACCTCATTTTTGTATTTTCTGGCACAAATCTCAATGTACTCAAGTTGTAGTGGAGCAGCAAGCGTATACACATCTTGCATAACTGATAGGGAGCATATATGTGGGAAAATGTATATTTTTGGCTCTGGATTCATCAAAAAGGGGATGACAAGTTTGCATAGGGAAATGGAAAAAGGCCCTCTATGCAAGATAGATATGGTGAGGAAAATCTTGCTATAATAGATGTCCCCTAATGTGTGATATCAGAGGAGTATCTGTGATGGCCAAAATAACCTAGAAGTGGAGTGGTAGAGAACCAACTGGATGAACTCAATTGATTATTACATTATGTATTGACTTTGCATACATGGCTGCCAAGAATATAATGTAGATCCATGTGGAAAATATACCAAACAAGTGTTCATGGCCATGAATAGGTAAATACAAATGTGGTTGCATGCCAAAAGCTTTCATAGTCATGAACAAGGCCCAGTGGAACTAGTCTCAAGATCAATATGAAGATATATGTATAACATGGAGTACAATCTGATATCCCATGATCACTAAAGTCGAACAGGTGTTGGCTCAATGAAAGGGAAGCAACAACTAAAGAAAGATGCAGCCACATGTTATCCCTTGACCAAGTTTTGAAGAGTACTTGGTCTTACTCGACCACTTTTGGGACTGCGACAACTTGCCAAGGAAGGAGCACAATGCGAAGCAGAAAATAAGGAAGCAAGACCTATTTTGGGGTCCATTTTAGGGTTTTGGTTTGATGTAATGGGAAAGGGATGTCGGCCCGTGGGTTTACCCACGTTTAGGCCCATTTTGTAATATATAAATAGACAATATAGATAGTAAGATAAGGGAGATAGAAATGTAGTACATCTGTGTGATGTATGAATGAAAGCTTAGTGATAGTACTGGGATTTGTGTGATCAGATGTATCTTAGAGTTCTCTATTCATGAGATCATAGAGCTAAGTGCAAGTTGTTATAGTCTGATGTTGAAGAGCAAGGAAGAAGGATATAACGAGCTTCACAGATCTTCTGTCCTGTGCAAAGTAAGGGTCATTAAAGATCTGTGTTGTAACTGCTTGACCAAGATAAGATAAAGAAGACTTTGTGGATGTAACCCCAGGGCAGGGGTGAACCACAGTAACTGTGTGTATAGTATTTTGTGCTTCACTCTTATGTATGTATCTCTTTCTTGGCTAAGTGCTTGATGTGTTTAAGTATATCTAGTCATTCTTTGTGTTGTTGATGAATGAATGAACATTAGATCTGATATATGAGATGCTTAGTGCTTGATCTGTTAAATCTAACCTATGTTGTTGTGAATAAGTACTGAATCATTCTTAGTATAAGTATTCACTGCGATGCTCTCTGACTTTTGTGAAGTATATTAATGAATGTATGTTAAGGAATAACTGATGCTCAGTGAATTGTAAGAAAGATAATCACATATTTGTGTTCCAACTAAGGTTGCAGACACCTGAGTCTTGCAAACACCCCTGCCTCTACCTCGGGTGAGACTTCATATGCTTTGTAGGTGTTGCCGAAAGGGTCGGTAGTTAGGGCTTTGTTGGTGTGCACTTGAGTGTTGAACCCTGGGTCTGCCCCTGTGCCAACAAATGGTTCCATTGTCGGGACCTGGAACTGTGATTGTTGGGAACTGAAGAAGAAGAAGCTTTGTGTGAAATAAGCTCTGTGCGTAGATATGTTTCCCTAGTGTGTAGTGTTTTGTTTGACCTATGAAGCTTTGTGCCAAGAAAAGAGGTCATATATGAAGAAAGAGAGGTCAGATATGAACAAAGAGATGTCAAATCTGAAGAAAAGAAGTACGACCTGCAAAGAAAAAGGTAATATTTATAATCTCTATGCCTTGATAAAGGTAAGAATAGTTAAAAGTTTTAGATCTGGAATCTTTGTGCTCTATAGAAATAAGATAAGTAAATTTTTTTCTTTCTAAAGCATGGATCTAGGTATGTTTGATAGATTTTGTCCTAGATTTAAAACTAGGGCATTAATAGATGAAAGAAAGTTTGATATGAATAGATCTAATAAGTATAGTGATAGATATGTTATACCTATGCATCGAAAGAATGTTTGGACTAACAAGTGGATGGAGGCTCCTAGAATTTGTTTTTTGCAAGTTAGCCACCATGATCCTGGTGCGCAGTACAGAAGGAGTTGGGGAACATCTAAATGAACGAGAGGATTAACCCTTTGTTATAGTTGTAGACAACTGGGACATCTTGCTAAAGAATGCCCTGGGAGAAGACCTAGTTTCTTATGTTGTAAGGCTATGGACCATGAAGTATTGGATTGCCCTAGAATGATTGCTAGGCTTGAGAAGATAAATATGGAACAAGAAAACCCTGAGGGATATCAAGAGACCAAGATTATAGCAGAAACCCAGAAGGAATTAGAAAAGATATTGCTACAGATGAGAGATACCTTGAATGACCACCGACATGTTAGGCTATCAGAGATATTCAAATAAAAGGAGCAAATCGAAGAAAGAATAGGGGACTTTGACATTGACTGTACTCTTGATGAACAAGCGCAAGTGAACATTATGCCAAAAAGAACTTGGGAAGCTATAGGAAAGCCTGCCATGATCCCTTCCCTAGGAGGAACAAGTTTCTTCAGAGGAAAGATAGTAAACCTATGTGGAAGGCTCGCCCAGATACCTATGATTGTCAATGGAACTTCGATAGAGGAAGACTTTTAGATCATTAAATT
This sequence comes from Picea engelmannii, assembly GCA_009831015.1. Taxonomy (NCBI): domain Eukaryota; kingdom Viridiplantae; phylum Streptophyta; class Pinopsida; order Pinales; family Pinaceae; genus Picea; species Picea engelmannii. Next base: position 181,655 of record ML805501.1, read on the forward strand.
TGTTGAAGACAGTGCCCCATTTACCATGATCATAGGAAAACCCTGGATTGATAGAGAATAGGCTAGACGAAGAGAAGAAGAGAAAGTGTTGGAATAGAAGAAGCAAGAGTTAAAAGACTTTATGACCAGAAGGCTCGCACACTTGATTGAAGAACATAAGAGAAGATCACAGATATTTAATATCAGTACCTCCGATGTCGAAGCTAAGAGAACACTTGAGAATCCACATAAGATCGAGCTACCTATTTTTGATACAAAAGAAGTATTATCAAGGAACCCCAAGAAATATTTTCCACAGAGCGAAGTAACTAAGACCACAGAAGATAAACATCAGAATGGTAAAAGCCTTACTGAGACGAAACTTACTAGGAAGAAGGCTAGGAAGTTAAGAAAGAAAAGGGCTAATACTGTAAGGTTACAAGAGGTTCTAGAGGACACTTCACATCAAGAAGAATTGCAGAATGGGAGCTTCACTGAGATATCAGAACAACGACATAGAGTACTTCACCACAACGAAGCAATAGAGTCATTGGAACCGATATACCCATTTGACCACCGCTCTGAATGGATCGAAAAATAGTTATGGGTTACCACTAGACCGTTGGATAGTACTAGAACAGATAGAATGAAGTTAATGAAGGACCCATGTTCATTGCAAGCAGACCGTTGCTGAGATTGACTACTTAACCTGAAATGCCACACACCAAGAATACTTTTTTCTAACTGAGAATCTAAGCGCGAACCCTGAGATTTACTTGCCCTGAGATCATTTCCTTACTATTCACTATCGTCTCTGAATTCCTTTTTCACTCGAGCCAGCTGACCCAAGTTTGCATGTTGAACGATCTCAACACTACTGAGAAAATTATTGAAGAAGTTCTAATTGATTTAATGGCTGAGAGAGTCGTGTCAGAATGCGGAATGTCTACAGGTGTACATGCATCGTCCTCTAGTGTACTGCCAGCTTCCTCTTCCACTGCTCGAGAAGGACCATCCCAACCACCTTCAGAAAGATGATCTAAGCTTAGAAATGACTTCTACACTATGAAGATGATCCCAAGCATATTTCCTAAATATATCCCACCACTAAGCGGACCAGTGAATCGAGACTCTATACCCAGAGACTTCGACTATGCTATAGTCACTGCATACCTCCCGAAAGGGGTGCACGCAGTTCATGCTAACCAGGAGAAGCTCACGTCATTAAAATTTAGTGATTTTAACCTTGGAGATCGCAAGGCATACAGTATGCTAGCCCCACACAAGTATTTGAGTATTACAAAAGGAAAGAACCCCAATATTGTACCGCAACAATGGACCCATAACCTTGCACAATCAACCCTCCTCAATGTAATGAAGATTCCACATTTCGGGAGGCATCAAAAAGTAAATTCCTGTGTTCAACTAATGTTTTCTTGCTACCACAGAGGATACCTATGGTTGGATCGATGCATCACCATGGATCCGATTCTGATCAATCGGATCACTAGGGTAAGCATGCAGGGCCCTAAACTGTAGGACTTTTACCCTGAAAAGATCATAGATCGTGCTCTCGCTCAATGAATAAAAGACACATATGGTGATCTGGACAAAGGTAGGCGAGGTTACAAGGTTGCCTCCATTGAGAATGCAGCAATACACTTTGGTTTCTAGCTGATCGTAGGCAAGTTAGTCCAAAAAAATAGACCTACACAGGTGACCGGATTTGTAGTTGACCTTGCAGGGAAGTGCGCGGAGGGTCTACAAATGAACTAGGTGAAATACCTCATAAATTAGCTAGAGCTTGACTATAGACAAGCATAGGACCAAGGGTATGAGTTCCACTTTAGCTGGTTTCTCATACTCATCGCCTTCATCACGTGGGAACTGCCCGAGTGTTAGCGATATTTCTGGTAAGGGGGGTAAAATGTGAAGGAATGGGTAAAAAGCCCACTTATCCTAAGTTCGGGATGCAAATGCGTCCTTGTTTAAATGGAAATCAATTATGGACAGCAGGATTTCAAGCACCTGGATCAATGACGCGCATCAGATCCTGGAGCCCCCCTGCCTTTCTACCTTTAAGCGGGTGTTACACATTATTTTCGTCATCCTTATGATCGTTAATGATGTAAACCTATCTATTGCCTTTAGAGGGGTCACAGTGACCTGAATTCCTGAAGAGAGAAGGAAGAAGAACTTTTCCTGAGAAAAGAAGTTGCTTTTTTCT
>ML805501.1:183960-200121 GCA_009831015.1 Picea engelmannii
AATCAGTCGCGCATCTTCCCAACGGCCAAGATCAAAGCGCCCGGATCAATGACGCTTAGGCGATGCCATCCTTCTCAGCTGCTCTGTTTTAAATCAACGTGGGCCCCCTTTCCTACCATTTCATCTTTCATATCATCCATTCACCATCTGCCATGTGTCCCTCTCCATTCCATGTCAGCCTCCCATTAATAACAGGCCCATTATATCTCATCGTCTGCTCCCTCTACCTATTGCCTTCCGCTATGTTTCTTCCCCCGTCACCGCTCTCACACCTCATCAATTCACATCTCACCCTCATAGTTGTGGCGCCACCACCCCCCATCATATGCCCCATCCTTCGTGCTAGCCTCCACTCATATTCATCAAGCCGTTCAGCTAGTCCAGGCGATAGCGTGAGGGGCCATCCACGTCCTTAAAGGTGCCGATTTGTCTGGGCCATCCCCGATCCCAATGAAGCAGTTATTAAGGTAGTTGGTGGTGGTTAGACATCGCCTCCGCCATAATGGGAAAGTTCGGAAATGAATTAAAGGCACGTCGGTTCGACCATGGAACTGTCAGGAGTTCGATTGCGTCTGCCATAAGTTGCACGATCATTCAGAGGCGGCAGCTGCAGATTTTCAGAAGCCATACAGACATAATATGTTTAATGCAGCATCTCGATTTTGTTGCTAAGGGTTGTTTTGAGTATATGAAGTCGTTTTCACCATTTTTGTATCTATCGATGGTTGAGCAGAGCTCCCAGTTGTAAAGCTTTAATAAAGCACTGATACTCTGATTATGTATGAACTCTTGAGACTTCTTGCCTTATGAATGCCAGTCTCTTTTACAGCTTTGTTATACTGTGTTAGAACGGCTCGAAATTGGAGGATCCAGTCGAGCTGCAACTGTTATAGGATGATGTTGTAATGGATCACTATAATAGTTGCGTCGTTTCTAATCGATTCTTGTGACTTTCTCAGCGCTGAGTGACTTGGAATTGGAGGATCCAGTCAAGTCCCCTCTCAGTTTCTTGAGACCCTAAACCAAGCGAATCTTGCATTCAAGATCTTTCTTCTGCAAATTGCTGAAAGCTTGTTGCCCAAAGTTGTTTGTTCACCTTTCTTACTAAGTCTTCCACTTGTTCACCTTTTAATCAACCCACTGGATGAAGTTAGGTCAAGACCTCCTTTGTTACTTATGTACCAGATCCAGTCCCTGAGTTAGAGTGATATCTCCCTGAGTCTCCACCCATTTGATCATCTATTAAAAAAATCGTGACATAAAACTGATGGGTGTCGGGCTCTGCTCCTGCAAGCAATCCAGGAGTGACTTCTGACGTTCACATTTCTGGTGCCGTTGCCGGGGACGAAGTTGAATATTTTCCCTGGGATTGAAAAACAATGATTAGCTGATTCTGAAGTTGCATCAGATATCAGAACTAGAAGATTTCTACTGTTCACCTAGCGACTCCATTGTGACGACTCCACTGGAGCGAACCCGTTGTTTTAATTGTGGCTTCCAGAGGCAGACATACGCGGTCACATCCATAACTGCCTCTAGCTACACCTGAAGCTGACCCAGAGGCAATTCTCAGAAGAGGAAAGAGCTCTGTAGAAGAAGTCTCCATTATTGAACCATGTATTTCCCCAGCTCCTTCTGTAAGAACTCCTTTTTCTCCTCCTCAGTTTCTTAATAGACCTCCTTCAGAGGTTTCCCATTTTTTGAATTTTGGGAGTGTTCCTGCTGAGTTTTCCCCTCTTGGTCTGGGATCGAAGGGAGAAATCCTTGTCACTCCCCTCTCCTCTGAAGCTATTCCTTGGCGTAGACCTGAGACTATAGAAGATTTCCCCACTCCTGCACAAAGAGGAGCACCTGCTGACTTGATCTCGTTAGCCTTCTCCTTGAATCCTCTCTTGTTCCCCACTCTACTTCGAGGCTCATCCCTGGTAGCTCCTTCGCGAACTCCTTCTCCTCCAAGTTATCCTCTACCTAATATCCCTATGGCTGGTGCTAATCCCCCTCCAAATAGAATGGATTCCATAGTCACTGCTAGATATGCTTCTTTAATCCTACCCCATCCTATGAATCCTCTCCCTGCTGGAGATTACTTGAAATACATGCCCAAATTCAATGGAGAAGAGGAGGATATAATTGCAGAGGACCATCTGGCTTCTTTATACAGTTATGCAGACAACCTAAACATTGAAAATGAAGATGTCTGGATGAGAGTCTTCATCCAGAGCCTGGATGGCGAGGTGAGGAAATGGTTTATAGGATTGGCCCCCGGATCTATTGTTGGAATTGAAGCCCTGGATAGTGTTTTTCTGAGGCAGTGAGGAGATAGGAAGGATTTCATGTATTACATGACAGAGTTTGGGTCTATGAAGAAAGAAGAAGGAGAATCTGTCTCTGACTTCTCCAAAAGATTCAATAATATGTATAATAAGATTCCTGCCGAAATAAATCCTTCAGAAGCCTCGGCCAAGATTTCTTATGCCAGTGCATTTGACCCCGATTTCTGTCTGTTACTGAGAGAAAGAAGAGACTCCTCCTTAGCTCAAATGCAAGATGCGGTCATGGAAGTGGAATCCAACATATTAGTAGCTGACAGACTGAGGAACAGGGCCGACGTAGACAGAAGAAAGGGAAAGTCTGAAGCCTCAACTTCTGGCTCATCGCTGCCCCACACTCAAGTAGATGAACTGACCAAGATGATGAAGTTCCTGTCTGAAGAGATGGAGAGACTAAAGGTGGAAAGGAGGCAAGCGTATAAGAGCCCTCAGGGCACAGAGATCAAAGGAGGTTTCAGGAGGCCAAACAATGTTCTTTCCCCAACCATGCAAAGAGAGAGGGGAAGAGACAGGGAAGACCAGAGGATTCAGGCCCCTTTACAGAACAAATTTGTGGTCGATGATGAAGAAGGGGAAACAGACGAGCTTGAGCCAAAGATCCATTGCTTCGGAGAGACTCCCCCTTTTCCTCACCTGACTCAATTAGAATACGAGGAGTCTCTCATGAAAAATCAGCTAAATGAATTGAGCAAGGGAGACAAGGCTAGCGGCGGCCGAGGCAGGTAGAACCTGAGGTCCGATAAAAAGACAACAGCACCTGATATTCCTGAGTAGTCCAATATGATAGAGAATCCTGCTAATCAAGTAGTAGATGCTCACAGAGGTAAGAAGGCCCAACCCCCCTCTCATATTATTCAGAATCATGCTCCTGAAATAAGAGAATTTCCAAATCCTACATCTTCTTTTAATTTCGAGCATGAGATTCAAAAGATCAGAATCCCTGTGCCTCTCACCGAGCTAATTAAACATGGAGAATTTAAAAAATGCTTCTCCAAGCTTCTACAGTCTGAACCTTCATGCCTCCCCTCAGAATCCATAAACCTCTAAGATGAAAAGCCAACAGTTGTCCTAGGTCCCATGGTAGAAGATAGAGATGATTCATCCCCTCCCTTCTACACATCCCTGAACATACATGATAAAGTGCTGCACAACTGCTTGATGGATTCAAGGGCTTCTCACAACCTCATGCCCAAAACTGTCATGGAAGAGTTAGGCCTAGAAGTCACCCGAGCCTATCATGACCTCTATTCTTTTGACTCCAAGAGAGTCCACTGTCTTGGAGTTATTAAAGACCTGGTTGTGACCTTGTTTCAACTTCCCATGGAAAGTGTGGTCATGGATATCATAGTAGCTGATGTTCCCCCCAAGTTTGGTATGTTGTTGTCAAGATCTTGGATAAAAAGACTAGGGGGAACTTTGTAGATGGACCTCACGTATGCTACTATCCCAGTGTTCGGAGGAGAGCATAGAAGACTATACAGGGAAGCCCAACTGACCTACATAATCAACGATGAAGCCAACCCTACCAATCATCCCATATTTGCCTTGGACACTGATTTAGGCTCCAGTTTACTGTAGCTCACCCACGCCCCCGAGCCTCCTCTGAAACTCAGAAAGAAGCCCTCTATTTCCCCTGAATTTCCTCCCTCCATCACCCCAATCTGGAAAATGTTTTTTGATGGAGCTTGTTACCGAGAAGGCGCTGGAGCTGGGGTGGTTTTGGTGTCACTTGCTTAGGAGACCATATCCTTGTCATATAAGCTGGAATTTGAAACCACCAACAATGTGGCAGAGTATGAGGCTCTTATCCTAGGGTTAAGAGCCGGAAGGGAAATAGGAATTCAAGAGGTAGCAGTGTTCGGAGATGTCGAGTTGGTAGTCCAGCAGATCAGAAGCACTTATCAAGCCAAGCATCCTCGACTCAGGAGTTACAGAAATGAGGTATGGGATCTAATTGAAAATTTCTTCTTAGCATTTAACATTTCTTTCATCCCAAGAGAAGAGAATACAGTGGCAAATTCCTTGGCTACATCAGCAAGCATTTTCAAAGTACCCTTGCTGCCCAAACTGAGGTATGATGTAGAAGTAAAATATAGGCCCTGCATACCTGACAACATCAAACATTGGAAAGTGTTTGAGGATGACCTCGAGATCAAAAAGTTCTTGGAGACTATTGAAGAATTCTCAGAAATGCATATCGACCAAGATTCCGTCTCTGAGGAAATTTTTGATGGGGGCGAGTTGCTAAGTAAAATAGCAAAGCATGACATTATTCAGTTGCCCAGCAATCACATTCCGAGGGGACTGGTCCCATTAGAGAGATTGTTTGATGGGAATGATGTGGCAGTAAAGGGGAGAGTTTCAGGTGATGATGCTGACACAACTGAGTGCAACATTGGCACACCAGAGGAGCCTAAGTTTGTCAAGCCGTCAAGGAGTTTGACCAAGGAGAAGAGGGTTGAATATACCGAGTCGCTAAGAGAGTTTGTCGATGTGTTTTCATGGACCTACGAAGACCTCAAGACGTATGACACATCGGTCATTGAGCACAAGACCCCACTGAAAGAAGAGGCTAAGCCATTCAAGAAAAAGTTGAGGCAGATAAATCCCATGTTGCTACCTGTCATGGAAAAAGAAGTGAAGAAGCTTCTATATGCCCAAATCATTGTCCCTTTGAGATATTCCGATTGGGTGGCCAATTTGGTCCCGGTAAGGAAGAAAAGTGGGGAAATCAGACTCTGTGTTGATTTCAGGAACCTGAACAGGATCTCAAGGAAAGACAATTATCCCCTGCCCAACATGGAGCACATATTGCAGAAGGTCACTGGTGCATCTAGAATATCCATGATTGATGGCTTCTCTGGTTACAATCAGATATCAGTCATGCCTGAGGACAGGGAAAAAATGGCCTTCACCACTCCTTGGGGCACATTCATGTATGCCAAAATTCCTTTCGGGCTGATGAATGCAGGAGAAACATTTCAATGGGCCATGGACATAGCCTTCATCGGGGAGAAAGACCAGTTCGTGGTAATCTACTTAGATGACATCACGGTCTTCTCCAGGACAGATAAGGAACACTGCTGCCACTTGAAGAGGGTTTTCCTGAAGTGGAAAAGGTTTGGCCTATCTCTAAACCCCAATAAATATTTGTTCTCTATGAAGGAAGGGAAGCTATTAGGCCATCTAGTGTCAGCAGAAGGAGTAAGGATTGACCCTAGCAGGGTAGAAGCGCTTCAGACCCTGTCACTTCCCAGATCTAAGAAGGAATTTCAAGCCTTTTTGGGAAAGATAAATTTTCTGAGGAGATTTGTCTCAAATTTTGCTGAGTTGGTGAAACACATCACAGCCATGCTCAGGAAGGGAAATGAAGTGAAATGGACTACTGAACCCAGGGAATATTTTGTTTAGATAAAGAACGCATTGACCTAGGCACCTGTGCTAATCGGTCCTGATTATTCTAAAGATTTCTTGATCTTTTCTTTTGCTTCTTGTGATACAGTAGCAACAGTCTTGTTGCAGAAAAATGAGAAAGGGAAAGAGCAACCTATTGCCTTCTTTAGCAAGGCATTGAGAGATGCAGAACTCCAGTACGAGATCATGGAGAAGCAGGCTTATGCCTTGGTGAAATCCCTCAAATATTTCAGAGTCTATGTCTTGCAATCAAAGATCACCGCGTACGTTCCTTCTGCCTCTGTGAAGGACATCCTTGTACAGCCTGACATAGACGGGAAAAGAGGTAAATGGATTGCCAAGATCTTGGAATTTGATCTGGAGATTAAGCCCACCACATTGATAAAATGGCAGGGTTTAGCTAAGTTGATGGCTGAATCCAACTGCAAAGATTTAGGGATTAACTTCATCCATGAACCAACCGAGTCATCCAACAAGAGTTCCCAAGGTTCTTTATCGCTAGCAGCATGCCCCTGGTAAAAGGATATCTTGTACTTCCTACAATAATTGAGGCCTCCTGATGGCATGGAAAGAAGCAAGGCAAGAGCTCTAAAGCTCAGGGCGATCAGATATTGCCTCATTGACCAAACCTTGTATTGGAAAGATCCTTTAGGGGTATTTTTAAGGTGCCTGGACCCACAAGAAGCCCAGTAGGTTACATTTGATTTCCATAATGGCCTTTTTGGGGGTCATCATTTTTGGAAGACCACAGCCCATAAGATCCTCCGAGATTGGTATTACTGGCCCACTTTATTCCCTGATGTCTGCATAAAAATCAGAGCTTGCATCAAATTCCAGAAGTTCTCAGGAAAGAAGCAACTCAAATCTCTGCCCTTAAAGCCTGTGGTAGTTTCAACACCCTTTCAGCAGTGGGGATTGGACTTCATTGGAGAGATTCATCCTCCCTCAAGTGGCCAGCACAAATGGATCCTCACTACAACAGATTATTTCACCAAGTGGATAGAGGCTATTCCCACCAGGAGCACTTCTCACAAAGTAATTATCATCTTCCTGGAGGATATCATAGCCAGATTTGGCTGCCCTAGCAGAATTGTCACTGATAATGCCTCCCCCTTTCGGTCTGAGTCCTTAATCAAGTTCTGTGAGAAGTATGAGATCTCACTGATCCATTCTACTCCCTATTATCCTCAAGGCAATGGACTGGCGAAATCTTCCAATAAAAGCCTGATCAAGCTCATTAAGAAATTACTAGAAGACAATAAAAGGGCCTGGGATTTGAAACTCAAATTTTCTCTATGGGCTGGCCGAGTGACAACGAAGAAGTCCCTGGGCATCTCACCCTTCCAACTTGTTTACGGGACAGAGGCCGTTTTCCCTACTCATCTCGCCTTGTCTATGGAAAAATTCCTCCAGGACCTTGAAGGAGAGCCTGACAATATGGTCAGAAGGATTAATCATATGGTGGAAGTGCAGTAGATCAGAGAGCAGGTCTTGGATAGGGCCTACGATCACCAGCAGAAGATCAAGTAGGCTTTTGACAGGAAGGGCAAAAAGAAAGAATTCGAGCAGGGTGATCTGGTGCTCAAATGGGATGCACCCAGGCAGGACAGGGGCAAGCACAGTAAGTTTGATGCCCTCTGGTTTGGGCCTTTCAAGATACTTGAAGTATTCTCCAACAACACGTACAGGTTGTAGGATCTGGAAGGCGAAGAAGTTTTCGGTGGCCCAGTAAATGGGCATTTCTTGAAAAAATGATTTTTGTGAGCCGCAGTCAGCTCTTTTGTTTTTGTAAATATTGTTTTTGTTTTCAGTTTAATAAATGACTCCTTATCCCAACAGCAAGGCACTGAATCTGCAAAAGTGTTCTTAGAGCATCACAGGGACGAATCTATCCCCCATGGAGCCAAATGTTAGTGATATTTCTAGTAAGGGGGGTAAAATGCAAAGGAATGGGTAAAAAACCCACTTGTCCTAAGTTCGGGATGAAAATGCATCCATGTTTAAATGGAAATCAATTTTGGATGACAGGATTTCAAGCACCTGGATCAACGGCATGCATCAGATTCCGGAGCCCCCTCTCCTTTCTACCTTTAAGAGGAGGGGGGGGGGTCTGGAATCGGGGGTGCATCTCTTCAATGGTCGAGATCAAAGCGCCCAGATCAACGGCGCTCAAGGTGATTTCGGACCCCCCCCCCTCCTTTCTACCTTTAAGCGGAGGGGGGGGGTCCAGAATCAGTCGCACATCTTCCCAACAGCCGAGATCAAAGCGCCTAGATCAATGACGCTCAGGCGATCCCATCCTTCTCAGCTGCTCTATTTTAAATCAACGTGGGCCCCCTTTCCTACCGTGTCATCTTTCATATCATCCATTCACCATCTTCCATGTGTCCCGCTCCATTCCACGTCAGCCTCCCATTAATAACAGGCCCATTATATCTCGTTGTATGCTCCCTCTACCTATTGCCTTCCGTCGTGTGTCTTCCCCCGTCATCGCTCTCACACATCATCACTTCACATCTCATCCTCGTAGTTGTGGCACCACCACCCCCCATCATATGCCCCATCCTTTGCGCTGGCCTCCACTCATATTCATCAAGTCATTCAGCGCGAGGGGCCGTCCATGTAATTAAAGGTGTCAAGTTGGTCGGGCCATCTTCGATCCCAATGAAGCAGTTATTAAGGTAGTTGGTGGTGGTTAGACATCGCCTCTGCCATAATGGGAAAGTCCAGCAACGAATTAAAGGCACATCGGTTCGACCATGGAACTATCAGGAGTTCGATTGTGTCTGCCATAAGTTGCACGATCATTCAGAGGTGGCAGCTACAGATTGCCAGAAGCCATGCAGACGCAATATGTTTAATCCAGTATCTTGATTTTGTTGCTAAGGGTTGTTTTGAGTATATGAAGGCATTTTCACCATTTTTGTATCTATCGATGGTTGAGCAGAGCTCCCGGTTGTAAATCTTTAATAAAGAACTGATACTCTGGTTATGTATGAACTCTTGAGACTTCTTGCCTTATGAATGCCAGTTTCTTTTACATCTTTTTTATACTGTGTTAGAACGGCTCGAAATTGGAGGATCCAGTCGAGCTGCAGTTGTTATAGGATGATGTTGTAATGGATCACTGTAATAGTTGCGTTGTTTCTAATCAGTTTTTATGACTTTCTCAGCACTGAGTGACTTGGAATTGGAGGATCCAGTCAAGTCCCCTCTCAGTTTCTTGAGACCCTGAACCAAGCGGATCTTTCATTCAGGATCTTTCTTCTGCAAACTGCTGAAAGCTTGTTGCCCAAAGTTGTTTGTTCACCTTTCTTACTAAGTCTTCCACCTGTTCACCTTTTAATCAACCCACTGGCTGAAGTTAGGTCAAGACCTCCTTTGTTACTTACGTACCAGATCCATTCCTTGAGCTAGAGTGATATCTCCCCGAGTCTCCACCCATTTGATCATATATTAAAACAATTGTGACATAAAAATGATGGGTGTCGGGCTCTGCTCCTGCAAGAAATCCAGGAGTGACTTCTGATGCTAACACCGAGGGAGCCATGTTTACGAAGTTCAAACCCTTTGAACCCTTGGCCGTGAAGTTTTGTACACTATGGTACTCCAGCGACATGAAAAAACAGTGGCAGTCTAATGCCATCTTCCATTCGTACTACATTTAGTTGAGGAATTCCATTTAGTCTACACTGCACATTACACCCAACACTCTTCATAGGTTTCGACCTTTGATAAAATTCAGTGCAGATCGTCACTTTACCTACATCACAGCACGTGCAGACGAGCACAAACAACAACTCCAGTCATATTACAAGCTGACAGAAGATGACCTAGAGGAGATTACCAAGGAATGGTCAACAGACCTCCTTGTTGCAGTAGACCCGCAGAGATTTCCGACATAGATAGCCCTGAAGATATGCGAGATACACCAGGACCATGCAAGACTAAGAAGGATGTGGAAGTTCAAGATATCCATAACACATCCACGAAGACTGCTTTGCTTTCACCTGCGAAGGGAGGTGACGATGAAGAACTAGGGGGCACAGAAGTTGAATAGAGAAAAGGAGAGGTTACCTCGCCTAGGGATGAGTCAGATCTCTCCAATAAAAGGAATATTACCCCATTGAGGCCCTCATCCAGAAAGAAAACTAAGGCCACCCAGACCATGCTTAAGACTACGCTTACCCCAAATGATTTTGACTTCTTAATTACCACACTGAATGATGTCTCATTAGATCTCGCAGAAAAGCAAGAAGCAAAGCAAGAGGAACTATTCCGCTGGATCACGGGTGAATTCAAAGAAGCATAGCAGGCACTTCAATCCATCCAAGCCACTTCTACGACACCAGTAACAATGGAAATATCAGGAACATGCGATGAGCCCACACAGTTATGCCAGATCACCGAGAAATTTGAAGCTCACCTTCGACGAGCTTAAGAAGACATAGCGAAAGCCACCCAGGCTTTGGCGCAAGCATAGAGTGCACATGAAGAGAGACAAAGAAAGGAATATTAGGAGAAGCTTTACTTACAAGAGAAATGGGAGGAGGAAAAAGCCCAGTTATAGCAAAGAAAGGACCAATTGCTAGCAGAGCAACTTGAAACACAAGAAAGAGTTCACAAGGCACTACGCTCTGTGACAATCATAGAAGTGAAGATGGAAGATCATCTTCCACAGTAGGTGACCCAACTGGAAGAAGTAATCCAACAACTTCAACAGCGCATCACATATCTAGAGCTCCGTAACGTGCCCAATACACCCTAAGAGATAAGAGATCTAAGAGAAGCCACTGCTCGAAGCACAGTTGACCCATTAAAAACTTTCGCTTAGGAATGTAGGTAGCTAAGCACCAGAAGCACCCAAACCTATGAAACCCTTGCACAAAATCCATAATTGGAGACATTGGAGGCACAAATCCATGACGAAAAGCAACATGCAGACGTGCTACAAGCACATCTGAAGTCTGTGACCCTAGTCGAACAAATGAAGAGGTTCACAGAGCAACACACAACCCAACAACAAGTACACACGCTGCAAAGTAAAGTAATGGACATATCTCAATGACTGCAACCACTCCAAGAGAAGGCATGCCAACTGTTCATCGAACTTGAAAGTGAGGGAGCTCAACTCGAAAAGGGTGTCATCACTACAGCACAATGCCTGAAAGTACCACTCAATGACACAGTACTCCAAGAATTTACTGAACAAGAGGTTGTCGCATTGCAGCAGGTCGAAGTTGCTCGAGCCAAGCTTGAGGTGTTCGAAGAGGAATTGGTCAGACCTGAGTGACTCAGGATGAGTCACAGGTGAGTGTTGGGGGCCTGTTGGCCCTTGACCAAGTTTTGAAGAGTACTTGGTCTTACTCGACCACTTTTGGGACTATGACAGCTTGCCAAGGAAGGAGCGCAACGCGAAGTAGAAAATAAGGAAGCAAAACCTATTTTGGGATCCATTTTAGGTTTTTGGATTGATGTAACAAGAAAGGGATGTCGTCCCGTGGGTTTACCCACGTTTAGGACCATTTTGTAATCTATAAATAGGCAATATAGATAGTAAGATAAGGGAGATAGTAATGTAGTACATCTGTGTGATGTATGAATGAAAGCTTAGTTCTAGTACTGGGATCTCTGTGATCAGATGTTTCTTAGAGTGCTCTGTGCATGAGATCAAAGAGCTAAGTGCAGGTTGTTATAGTCTGATGCTGAAGAGAAAGGAAGAGGGATCTAGCGAGATGTGCAGATCTTCTATCATGCGCAAAGTAAGGGTCGTTAAAGCTCTGTGTTGTAATGGCTTGACCAAGATAAGATAAAGAAGACTTTGTGGATGTAGCCCCAGGGTAGGAGTGAACCATGATAACTGTGTGTATAGTGTTTTGTGCTTCGCTCTTATGTATGTATCTCTTTCTTGGCTAAGTTCTTGACATGGTTAAGTAGATCTAGTCATTCTCTGTGTTGTTGATGAATGAATGAACATTAGATCTGATATATGAGATGCTTAGTGCTTGATCTATTGAATCTAACCTATGTTTCTGTGAATAAGTACTGAATCATTCTTAGTATAAGTATTCACTGTGATGCTCTGTGACTTCTGTGAAGTATATTAATGAATGTATGTTAAGGAATAACTGATGCTAAGTGTGCTATAAGAAACATAATCACAAATCTGTGTCCCAGCTAAGGTTGCAGACACCTGAGTCTTGCAACCACCCCTACCTCTACCTTGGGTGAGACTTCATCTGCTTCACAGGTGTTTCCGAAAGGGCTGGTAGTTAGGGCTTTGTCGGTGCGCTCTTGAGAATTGAACCCTGGGTCTACCCCTATGCCAACACCACATAGTGATGCCTTCAAGTCTTCTAAAAAATCCGCCAAGGTGCAAGTCTACATCATGTGAAAAAAGGAGTTGAGGTCGAACATGATGAGATATCATTTGATTACCGGTCATTGAGGTATATCATTAACAAATGTGAGACAACCTACCAATAATGAAAGTAGGTATCAAGGAACCGAGTACATTTCTACAAGTGCGAATAAAGAATTTGGTGTCTAACACTTGAGAAATCCATTGATCAGGAGACATTGATGTATTCCCATTTGTTAATGGCGAGAGAGCCTACCACTAATGACTGCAAGCCTCAAGGTACTCATAAAACTCTAGGTCCCGTATCTAGAATAAATGAGCTAAATTCGATTGAAAGACATCGACTGAAAGGAGAACATTAAGGCATCTCTCATCAGTCAGCACGAGGAACAAAGCAGGACCTTCATGATTTTGTGGAAATCGAACAAAGAACGCGTTCATGAACCAACGACCCTGTGTGTCTTTCGCGTGTACCAAATGCAAGTGGTATATAAAAAAGACCCTCTGAATAGTAGCCAATGATGAAAACTGTTAACAAAGGTGAAGAAAACACCAATAAGGATAATGGAAACCAAGACACTGCACAAACCCCAAATTGTGAATAGATGTCTTGCCGTCAAACATAAGGGAAACCACCCAGTCAATGACCAATGATGAAGTGTCGATTGTTGGGTTCAAGGTGACCTACCAATGATGTTAGTAGGGACAGGGTGCATGATAAGACCATAGTATCATGTGATTCTGAGACAAACTGAGGGTATGGACGACATGCAAAGTCAATATTTCTGAGGAGTGGCCGACGCAGGTTGGCATACTTCCTTTGAACAAGAGCATGAGACATGGTGGACTCCAACAACATCGAATCAATGATGTGACTATTATATGCAGGAGGCATCAATCATGTTCTCTATAGGGACTGGAAGAGTAACCATTCGGTAGAGAAAACTCTGTAACTAGATCATCTTCCTAAGGCCATGCTAAACCCAAAATTATGATGATGCAAGGACTCACATAACTTTGTTCTCTATTCAAAGGTGACACGACTACTGCCAATTACAATATAATACTCCTTTCTCGCGCCGTATTTTTTTGTTTTTTCACAACAAATGAATGCTATGATACAGAGGAGGGAACGAGCATCGTAAGTAAGAAAAAATAGTTCTAGCAGTGGAACGTACCTATGCTTAATGCAGGGAAATGCATGCAGGAAATGGACACTCAGGGTGATGTTCCCTCTAGGGTATAAGGTGTCAAATTGCGAAGGATATAAACAAGGCTCTGCTTGGTTGAGGATGAAAAAACTACTTAGGCAATAGTTTATAACACAAAGTGAGAACCGGCTAAAGGCAATACTGCAAGCGAGGGCATGAGATGCAATCACAACTTAATGCCAAAAAATGTCCCTTTTTATGTCTTTTAGTCTACTTGGTGTGAAAAAGGGGTAAACTTGTGCCAAATAGATGTCTTTTCAAATCCAATTTATGAGTGTGAAAAAGATAAGTTCACTCAACAATCTTTTCTATTTTTGATGGCGAGTCGGAACAGAGCTTAACTAAGACTCATGACCTTTCAAATCCAATTTTAACGAGTGTGAAAGGGACAAATCACTTGACAATCTTTTCATTTTTTAGACGAGTCGGAAAAGAGCTTAACTAAGACTTGTTAGTGATGTTCTAGGCGGCAAGCCACGGGGGAGGCCAAGGCTCCTGTGCGGACCTTCTGTGGAATGTTGGTATCTTATGAAGAACTGACACAAGCTTGAGAAGACCCGAAGCTCTCCATGTCGAGGAGGGAAAAGTGCTAACGACTATTATCGTCTTTGTGTTATATCAAATAATGTATCTTCCTAGAAAAGACATAGGCGGAGGCATTGGATACCCTGCAAGACCATCCGAATCAAAGGGAACCTCGCCAAGACTTGGAGGGAGAGAAATCGGGAAGAGTAAAACTCTCTCTTGTTCAGAAGGTGAAGTACTAGAAATGATAAGGACATGGCATAGAAGGTATAGAACCAGAACTAGAAGAGCGAGATTGACCAAAAATTGCATTGGCATGACCTCTTCCTTATACTTGTCACTCTCTAAGAGAAGAGTGAGGTCAATCAAATATTGCATCGATACAACCACTTCCTCAACCATTGGTTGAACAGGATGCGTGAAAAAAAGGTCAAGAGGTGCATCACCCCAAAAAAAAGGAGTGTTTTCGGTCAAAGATTACATCGACATGACCATTGGTTGAACAATATGTGAGACAACAAGGTTAAGAGAAGCATCACCCCCGAACATAGGAGATGTGTCGGTCGAATATTGCATCAACATGACCACAGGTTGAACGGGATGTGATACAAAAAGGTCAAAGGACTCATCAACCCCTAAAGGAAAAGGGGTGTCAACCAAATATTGCATCGATGTGACTATTGTATCAACCAAAGAAGGAACAGAGTGTTGTGAAACCATATATGGCTCAGTACCCAAAGGGCCCTTAGGTAAGCCCCACGTTTCTGGTATCCCAACAGTAACATGACACAAATGAGTAAGGTGACTTCCTTCATAAGTCTTGCAAAGGAATCTAGGCTTACGTCTGAGACGTCTAGGCTTCTCAATCATATGAATGCCCCCAACATAACTTACAGTGGCTGGTGACATGCTCCCAGCATGACTTGCAGAGGCTAGTAACAAATATCTAACATGACTCTTAGAGGTTGGCGATGGATCCCCAACATGACTAGAAGAGGTTGGTGATGTATGTGTAGTGTGACTAGCAGTGACCAGACATGTGCCCCCAACATGACTTGCAGTGGCTAGTTGCAGGTATTCAACATGACTTGCAGAGTTTGTTGACCAATCTCCAACATGACTAGTAGAGGTTGGTGATATAATGCCAGTATGACACGCAGTGATTGGACTTGTGCCCCCAACATGACTTGCAACTGCTAGCTGCAGGTCTTCAACATGACTCGCAGAGGTTGTCGAACAATCTCCAACATGACTAGCAAAGGTTGGAGATGGAGTTCAATTATGACTAGCAGTGATTGGACTCATGATAGTGATGAATTGTGGAATTTGAGACCAAGGTCCAAGGAAAGATTGGTTTTGAGAAATTGCAGGCCAGGAAGGATCCTAGTTTACACCATGTCCCTATCCAGCAGGATAGTATCCTCCTTCATATTGATTCATAAAGGGTTGAGGAAGCCTCTTGCAAAGATAAAGCAACATGACAAGGTTTACTCATGTGAGGATATATGTTACCCCCAGATGAAGGAACTTCATGAAGGGGGTTGCCCATACTACAAGAATAACTTCCTACGGATGAAACACCAGAGGACAGATGGAGGTTAGCCATGGGAAAAGTGTTTGTAGGAACCGACATGGTGGAAGAAGGATAGGTGGATGGAGTGTAATAAGTAGAATGATTGCATAGTTGGTGTTAGGTTATGAAAAATGTATAAATATCTTCCTTTTCCCCACATTTCATGATATCATCTTGATTGACTTTTCGGTTAATTAGGAGCAAATAGGATAGAAAACGAATAATATACCCTTTAGCATTATTGTTGAAATTAGATTACATAGATCCTAAAATACGATTGAAATTGTTTGATTTTGTTACAAGATTGGTTAAATATTTTCAAACCCGAGATAACAAAGGAAATCTTGAAGATGCGCAAGCTATTGGAGTTTGAGGAATTTTTGGCGCAAGGCAGTTTTGAAGATGATTGAGTTTCTTATATTGTAACTTTATAATAGTAAAGCAATCCTGAGGATCTCTTGATCCTCGGGATATCTTAATTTACCCAGATTATTGTAATATATAAAGGGTAACAGATCCTGGAAGAGATATAGAAGAATTGCACCCAAGAACTCAGAACTTAGAATTGCTCTACGTTAGCAGTTTTTGTAAATGTTGTACCAGTTGTTGTTCCAGAGTTTGTGTTTTAAGGCTATAAAACACACCGTCTAGGCATCCAAAAAATGATAACACTTATTAAACAACGAAACAAGGGAAACTAGATCAGAGTCAGTTTCTCAACTGTCTCTGTCTTTCTTCTCTTTGTTC
>ML805502.1:8037-24961 GCA_009831015.1 Picea engelmannii
ATGTTAATGTTTAAGCCATTATTATAGTTCTTTGCATTTCATTAGATAACAATAGCATAATCCAAGATCACTGAGAAATACACAATGACAAGAGACACAACATTTATCCTGGGAAACCCTCTAGGGGAAGAAAACCCAGCAAACTTCCTTAATATAGATAGCCAATACAATGCCAAGAGATCTCTTAAACTAATGCAGAAGATCCTCTCCCAGATATGCACCACTCTCTCTCCTTCTCTAACTGCAGATCCGAAACTTGTCTCACAAAATGAGCAAGTGAGTTGTGTGTCTAAGTGAGGCGCTAGCCTCCTTATTTATATTAGACTGTTACGTGTGAAGTGTCTCTTCACTGGCAGGGCTGACTTCTCCAACTGGGTGGTTATAACCACCTTTATTATATTTGGGGCCTCTTTAATATCTGCTGGGGCCGACTTCTTATTCTGCCTATTATAATTATCATTTGACCAATCCGCAAAAGGGGATTTGGTTCTATTACAATAGTCGACATGATCAATCCACAATGGGGATTGATCCAATGAATAATATATCAAATAATAATAAGAATACTCTTTACAGTTACATTATTTCAACCAATGTTACCAGAATCGGACCGGTCATTGAACCGGTCGACCCAAAAAACCAGAACCGAACCGGAACCGGAAAAAAACCGGTCACTAAAATTACATAAAATATTCAAATTTTGAAAAAAAAAAACATATTGATGTGCATCCATGTGAAGCCAAACCAATATACAAAAAATTGCAAAGTTACTCATATATATATAACAAGTAACATTGTATAAAACCAAAATAGCACTAATAGTAAGTGGCAAGTGCACTCCATAGTCATATGAATATCTAGATTCTGAATCAAAATACATAATCAAAAAGGTTCTAAATGGCCTATAAAGTCCAATAATAACTCTAGAGTCTAGGCTAGAGGCTAGAGAGTAGAGACTACACAATCTAATAGTCTGAATCTGCATTACTGAAACTCAGACTCAGACTAAGACTCAGACTCAGAGTCATCATCTACATCCTCAACATGAGTAGACCCAACAGGGGGATTCCGAGCCTGGCTTGATTCCCCTGGTCCAGAAGGCAAAGATACAGTTGTAACATCAGTGCACACATTCTCTTGATGTGTTTGGGGATCCAAATCCATCTAGGAAAGGTTTTCATTGTCAAAAGTTGTTGGTTGAGTCTCTTTTTTTTTACTCTTTTAAAAAAATTTGCAAATCCCCTCACTTTTCCAGCCGTACGAAAAAGAAAAAAAGAAAAAGAAAAAACAAAACCGGAATAACCGGTAAGCCCTGTGAACCGGTCGGACCGACTAGTTTTACCGGTTCCGGTTCGGTTTTGGTAACACTGATTTCAACACTTGCTTCATGAGGTAATGAGTCCGGGTATCATGGTATGCGTCACTTTGATCATCAAAACCCTTGAATATGTGCATTTGATTCCTTTTGTTTCTAACAAATGCTTGGATCTTATACTTGCCCACTTGACCATATCTGGGGGGATTGACAGGATGCCCTAGTAAGCCTGTGTCTATAGATTTTGGTTTGCCACTGGGGGGATCTTTGAAAAGCCATCGTCTGCTGCCATCATAGCACCACTTTTTCATCTTGCTTCCCGCTCACCTATCCCATTACACTTGTCCGGGCTATGGGTTGACCTATTTTCAGGATTTCACCTTATCTCGTGGGAAGAAGGGGCTAAAGGCCTAGAAGGTAAAAGCAAGCTGGCAAAAGATAAAAGCCTAAGAACAAAACCTCTAGATGCTTTGCCCAGGGATCCCCAAGAAAGCAATAAAAGGCTTCTCAGCAAGAAACAAGAGGGACTCGTAAAAATAATAAAACAAGACCTAATCAGAGGATAGGGGGTCTCATCACGAGCCAACCTATTAGGTCCATGGGTGCCTAGCAATATGACATTACCACCATCTGGTTACCACGCCAGGGTAGTGACTCTTGGTTGCATGGCCAAGGGTAAGGGGGTCTCATCACGCACCAACCTTCTCATTTCTGCGAAAGTACTTGTGGGTAACGCTGTCACCACTGGTCACCATGCCAGGGCAGTGTCCCCTGATTAGCCTCTTGAAGAAAAAGCAATAAGGAATAAAAGAACAAAAGAATAAAAGAATAAAAGGCATGGGCTTGAAAAGATTTGCATCCAGGACAGGTGCAGCTCGCCTTCTACAAAGGCACTCACAGGTAAAACTTTGCATCCTCTGCTCTCATTGCACCCACTTGCCAGGACATCTCTTGTCCACCTCACCCACTTACATTGCTTCGATGAACTCTCTTCCGGAAACTTTCCTCTTCTAGTGGACACTAGCCCAAAAGGATGCCCTGTCATTTTCTCCAAACTTGTATTGCAGGCTTGTGTAATGTCTTTGAGCTTTTAACTATTGTATTAGGGATTTTATGCACATGTTTAATAATATTGATGATGAGATGTGATTGACATTGCTACGAGCCCTGTGACTTATGAGCCCATGGAGGGCGTAGCTGTTGATATGTAGGATCATGCTCGACGGACAGGTACCATTTTGGACCGGTACACATGGGGAGATGATCAGTTCGGACCACCATGGGGCTGAAGAGCACACCATATGGATGCTGGAACCCCATCAGGGGGTAGAGACAGGACATAGATGGATCAGAGGTTTTGCACCAGAGAGGAGGACGTTCCAGTAGAGGCACCTTGGCAGAGCTTGACCTAGGGGGATTGTGCCCTCTCCATTGGAATGTTGACCCTGGAAGGCCTAGGACGTCACCCATGATGATCATGACGTCATCTAGCAGCATGGATGCTTTGGGAGACAACGGGGGCGGTGTTGGCATGTGTGGCAGGTTGGAGAAGCCCAAGAAGGGCTAATGTTTTGCTCCAGGATGCTGCATTTGCTCTAGAAAAGGCTAACGTCACCCTAAAGGGGGCATGACGTCTCTCTTTAGCTTGATTAGGGTTTAATTTTAATCATTTAATGTAAAACAATATGATTTTTAGTATTTTGGCCTTGTCGGCCTTTTCATGACCTAAAAGTGAAATTAGGTCATGGTACAGTATAAATTGAGGGTTTTCACTCTAACGTTTTCATCATCTCTCACTCACTCATTAGTGAGGTCTGAAATTTACGCTACATTTGGGTTCTTTGGCTAAAATTGTGAGGCGCACCTGTTGAAGGAAGGCATTTTTTGGATTTCTATTGGCATTTCTTGGAAGGTGTTACAACTAGGGTTTGCTATGTTATTTCTTGGTGAAATGTAAGTAAATTTCTTTAAAACTTCTTGATTGAATGGTTGTATTGTTATTTCTTTCATATATTGTTATAAATTTGCTGAATAAACCTTAGGTGACAAGCACACATTGTAGGTCCTTGTCTCATGTCCCCGTCAAGATTTTCAGCCATTATTTGAAGAGAGAAAGAGCCTAGCCATAGCTACACTCTTTTCCCCCTCTTTATTAGCTAGCCGTTTCACTTGTTGAGCTAAGAAGGAGAAGACACCTCAAGGCCTAGTTCCCCTACACCTTGTAGAGCCGTTTTACCCCTAGGGTTTGCTGGTAAAGCCTTGCCATAGCAACACGTTGCCTGCAAAGACCTCTTGTCTTAGTCTTATGTCACTTTCTAAGCTAGCCGTTTTTTTTTGCCATTGAGTTAAGGAAGGAGGAGAGAGCACTGAGGCCTAGTTCCCCTACACCAAAGTGAGCCTCTCTCCCCTAGGGTTTTGTTCTTGAGGCCTTTCCATAGCAACACCTCAGGGCTTGACTCTTCCATCATTAGCCTTACTTCTTCCTTGATCCTTCAGCTCTTGCGTCTTCCTTTTGACTCCATTAACCCTAGAAACTCACTGATCTAAGACCTAGCTTGTGAGTACTATGATCAAAACAACTCTCAATACTTTGAATGAAACCCTAACTATTCTAACCCTAGCCTAAGACTAACCATACTAACTTATTGCTACCGTCATCTCTTGCTATTAAACTCATAGTGCAACTATCGTTTTTTCATATAAGCAATTAAATGGTTATTTAAGGGCATTACTAGAATAAAGTGTTGAAGAAGTGACATTGTATATCATTGCTATTTTATAAACATTGACTTCGTCAATATTCATTATTCAATTGCTTATATACATCAGATAGTCATCAATTATATGAAGTACTAACCAAGTGAGCAAGCTTGCATATATTTGTTTCTTGTTGCTTTGTCTCGGGTAGGTGCATCTCTATTTTTGGTTATACTTCTCTTTATTGGCTGTTAGCCGGACTATCTGCTCGCTGGTGACTTGTGAGGGGGGAATTTACCTTTCATCTTACAATGCTTTGCCTTCTTAAAACCCCAGGTCACCGGGGACGTCTCCCCTAGGCCTCACCTCCCTAAAAAGAAAGAACCATTCTATCGAGGTGACATTGGGTGGGATTGGTTCCAGTTACGCCAATTTGCCTTTTCATCCATCTACTTTCCTAACTACAAACAGTGCGATAACATTTTGTCACCGTTGCCGGGGAACACTGAGTCAAACTTTCCTCAAGACGACAACTTTTCGGTAAGCCTTGCCTCTAGAGTCTTCATCTTGCAAGCTTACATGGTGACTCCACCTTGGGTGTTTTCCCTTATCTTTTGATAGTTTCAAGAAAACTATCTGGCGACTCCACAAACTACAAGGAGCCACAGTAATCCTCCTTTATCCTTCAGAAGAAAGCCTCCCCGGAACTCTCCTGTTGTAAAATCACTTTTTCGAGGGAATCTTCCTTTAAAAGCCATGTCTAGCTCTCAGACCATTACAACGAACCCACCTAACAACCAAAGACAATGGTCATCTACTCTCTTCAAACCACTAGACATGTCAGCCATACCAGGCTACCCTAGGCAAATGCCACCCAAATATGAAAAGTGGTTGCCTAAAATTTACCAGTATTGATGCAATCAGTGCCGAAGAGCACATGAGCAACTTTTGGGCTTTTTTCCAGCTTCATCCCGTTAGTGATGATGCTGAAGACTTAGTCATGAAATTGTTCTTCGCTACCCTCGATGCCTCAAGGCGTTGGTACCTAAGCCTTCCAGACGATGGTATTAAAACCAGGGACAAACTAGAAGAAGCTTTTCTCAAGAGATGGAGTATCAAAGAAGACCCTAACATGCTTCTTACTAGGTTGAACTCCCTTTGGAAACATGAGAGTGAATCTATTCAGGAATTCCATACTAGTTTTGAAACTTTGTTACAAAAGATCCCTGCAAGCCATCATCCAAACGATGATTATCTTGTCCATATCTAGACCAAGTCTTTTACTGGCCAGTTAGGGTATCTTTTCAGGGACAAAAACCCCCAGTCAATCCAAGAAGCTCAAGAGTTAGCCACCAAAATCGAGGGCAACCTCCATTCATCTAAGATTGAGCCTTTTGCAAATCCAAGGGGGAAAATGGACACCAAACCAAAGATAGTCCACAAACCGAGCCTGCTTCAGACCTTTGTGCTGATATTGCAAAATTACAAGCTTCCATGGATGGTATCATAAAGAATCAAGAACTAATGATGAGTAGAATTGTCAACTTGGAGAGATCCTAGAGCCAAGCCCCTAGGGTTCCATACAAAGGTCAATTTCAAAAGGGGAACCAATTCTACAAACCAAAGAATGAGCAAGAAGTTCCAAACACCTTAGCCCCTACAAACGTTGTGGATGAAAACCCTTGGTGCTTGGATGAAAACCCTTGGTGCTTGGAATGCAGTGAAGCACATTGGGAGCATGAATGTCCTTACAGCAATGATGGCCATCAACAAGTAAACAATATAGGCCACGTCATGGAAGGCCCTCAAATAAATATCACCACTGCAGAGCATCAGGAGGGCATGAAAGAAGCAGCCAGGTTGGCTAGAATGGCGGTAATAAACAACCTAGACCAGGAATCAAAATAAAAATTGAAGAAACAAGAGTTCCAGGTGTATAGAAGAAAGAAGTTGAGCCAACCTACCGCTGAACAAACAAAACCCCAACCTTTGGATGTACTTCTTCCTAAAACATCCAAAACTGAGAGGGTTAACTTGAACTTTGACTTTGAAGGGGCATTATCCAAGATGCATGTAACCATCCCTTTGAAAGAAGTCATCAAGGTGCCATCTGTAAAAGAACGATTTGATAGCTTTTTCCAGGGATCAGATGGACCTATGGACCCTCCTATCATGTTGCAAGCCGATCACTTTAGGGTTCAATACGATGAACATCCTCCCTTCTTCATGACCTTGATAATGAATAACAAGACCCTCAACAACTGTATGCTGGACTTAGGGGCCGGTGCTAACATGATGTCCCTCAAGGTCATGCAACAAATAGGTTTGAAAGTCACACGACCTTACAGGAATGTGTGTGGTTTTGAATCCAAAGCCATACCCACACATGGGGTGATTGAGAATGTCCAAGTTTGCCTTAAGGAATACCTCGAGAAAGTCATTCACATGGACATAGTGGTCGTGAACGTTCCAGATGTGTGGGGGATGTTATTGTCTAGGAAATTTGCCTCAAAACTGGGAGGTACCCTTGAGATGGACCTCACTTATGTGAATATACCCTTGAAAGATGGAACTATTGGTCGTCTCCCGAATGTGCCCGTGACTACAACTCGTGCAAGAGCCTAGTAGTCCTATCAAGGACGACAAAGCACATGACGAGATCATACAAACTCTTCATAAGTATTCTCCAGAAGATATGCCTTTTGCAACAGAGGAAGACTTTGATCAGATTAAATGAACCAAGAAAGAGGAATACCAACAACTCCTAGACAAGTTCAAAGACAAGGAAGCCGGGACCGTGAAGATACTAAAAAGGGCAGAAGATGATGTACAGATTCGTCTGTCCCAGCAGGAAGTATTTATAGCAGAATCCCACCCCCCTCCCTCTGCACAATACACCAAGATCGTCCAAGGGACAACCAAATACAAGATCAAGAAATACAAGGAAGGGGATGTAGTGTGGATGTGGGATACCCAGAAAGGAAGGCCAACCAATGTCAAAGGAAGCACTCAATCATGGCTCGGGCCTTTCAAAGTTGGAAGAGAATCAGTTGAGGACTCCTACTATTTGTCCACTTTGGAAGGAAGAAGGCGCTCATTACCGATCAACGGGCACCTCCTCAAACCCCACTAAGGTGGGGGGACCTGACTTCACATGTAAGTACATGTAAGTAAGCATTTTTGCATTCATGTATTATACCATTTGCATTGCATGTTAGTCTGCTTTCTCATTCACACTAATGATTGCCTTATTTCAGTCTTATATATATGTATGCTGGGGTGGCATTACCACCCCAATTGGTTACTGATGTTGCTATTGAGATCAAATAGGTAAACAGGTTATGCCAAAGATGCTGAGGTTCTCATGCTCTCTACGATGAGCACATGTCCCCGAGTTGGAGCCAGATGTTATCCCCCACCTTTAGGGATAGCTAGGAGATCATGTCTCGAGGCCCACAGGTCCTAGACATGGAGTACCGAGAGCCGGATCGGCTTTAGCATGGCCTTGGAGGGCCCACCCTTTCTTCCTTTCAACGCCTCTACTTTGTCAGTAGCAGCAACATCCATCACCATCGACTCTTTCTTGTATCATAGATGGTTCTTGCTTCATGAGGTAATGAGTCCGGGTATCATGGTATGTGTCACTTTGATCATGAAAACCCTTGAATATGTGCATTTGATTCCTTTTGTTTCTAACAAATGCTTGGATCGTATACTTGCCTACTTGACCATGTCTGGGGGATTGACAGGATGCCCTAGTAAGCCTGTGTCTATAGGTTTTGGTTTTCCACTATGGGGATCTTTGAAAAGCCATCGTCTGCTCCCATCATAGCACCACTTTTTCATCTTGCTTCCCGCTCACCTATCCCATTACACTTGTCTAGGCAATGGGTTGACCTATTTTCAAGATTGCACCTTATCTTGTGGGAAGAAGGGGCTAAAGGTCCAGAAGGTAAACGCAAGCTGGCAAAAGATAAAAGCCTAAGAATAAAACCTCGATATGCTTTGCCCAGGGATCCCCGAGGAAGCAATAAAAGGCTTCTCAGCAAGAAACAAGAGGGACCCGTAAAAATAATAAAACAAGACCTAATCAGAGGATAGGGGGTCTCATCACGAGCCAACCTATTAGGTCCATGGATGCCTAGCAGTATGACATTACCACAATCTGGTTACCACGCCAGGGTAGTGACTCTTGGTTGCATGGCCAAGGGAAAGGGGGTCTCATCATGAGCCAACCTTCTCATTTCTGCGAAAGTACTTGTGGGTAACGCTGTCACCACTGGTCACCACGCCAGGGCAATGTCCCTTGATTAGCCTCTTGAAGAAAAAGCAATAAGGAATAAAAGAACAAAAGAATAAAAGAATAAAAGGCATGGTCTTGGAAAGATTTGCATCCAGGACAGGTGCAACTCGCCTTCTACAAAGGCACCCACAGGTAAAGCTTTGCATCCTCTGCTCTCACTGCACCCACTTGCCAGGACATCCCTTGTCCACCTCACCCACTTACATGGCTCCGATGAGCTCTCTTCCTGAAACTTTCCTCTTCCAGTGGACACTAGCCCAAAAGGACGCCTTGTCATTTTCTCCAAACTTGTATTGCAGGCTTGTGTAATGTCTTTGAGCTTTTAATTGATGTATTAAGGATTTTATGCACATGTTTAATAATATTGATGATGAGATGTGATTGACATTGCTATGATCCCTGTGACTTATGAGCCCATGGAGGGCGTAGCTGTTGATGTGCAAAATCATGCCCGACGGACAGGTACCATTTTGGACTGGTACACATGGGGAGATGATCAGCTAGGACTTCCATGGGGCTGAATAGCCCACCAGATGGATGTTGGAACCCCATCAGGGGGCAGAGACAAGACAAAGATGGATCAGGGGTTTTGCACCAGAGAGGAGGACGTTCCACCAGATGCACCCTGGCAGAGCTTGACCTAGGGGGATTGTGCCCTCTCCATTGGAATGTTGACCCTAAAAGGCCTAGGACCTCGCCCATGATGATCATGACGTCATCTAGCAGCATGGATGCTTTGGGAGACATCTGGGGCATTTTTGGCACGTGTGGCAGGTTGGAGAAGCCCAAGGAGGGCTAACATTTTGCTCCAGGATGCTGCAGTTGCCCTGGAAGGGGCTAACGTCACCCTAACGGGGGCATGACGTCTCTCTTTAGCTTGATTAGGGTTTAATTTTAATCATTTAATGTAAAACAATATGATTTTTAGTATTTTGGCCTTGTCGGCTTTTTTATGACCTAAAAGTGAAATTAGGTCATGGTACAGTATAAATTGAGGGGTTTCACTCTCATTTTTTCATCATCTCTCACTCGTTCATTAGTGAGGTCTGAAATTTGTGCTACACTTGGGTTCTTTGGCTAAAATTGTGAGGCGCACCTGTTGAAGGAAGGCATTTTTTGGATTTCTATTGGCATTTCTTGATGGAAGGTGTTACAACTAGGGTTTGCTATGTTATTTCTTGGTGAAATGTAAGTAAATTTCAGCAAAACTTCTTGATTGAATGGTTGTATTGTTATTTCTTGCATATATTGTTATAAATTTGCTGAATAAACCCTAGGTGACAAGCACAGATTGTAGGTCCTTGTCTCATGTCCCCGTCAAGATTTTCAGCCATTATTTGAAGAGAGAAAGAGCCTAGTCGTAGCTACACTCTTTTCCCCCTCTTTATTTGCTAGTCGTTTCACTTGTTGAGCTAAGAAGGAGAAGACACCTTAAGGCATAGTTCCCCTACACCTTGTAGAGCCGTTTTTCCCCTAGGGTTTGCTCGTAAAGCCTTGCCATAGCAACACATTGCCTGCAAAGACCTCTTGTCTTAGTCTTATGTCACTTTCTAAGCTAGCCGTTTTTTTTGCCATTGAGTTAAGGAAGGAGGAGAGAGCACTGAGGCCTAGTTCCCCTACACCAAAGTGAGCCTCTCTCCCCTAGGGTTTTGTCCTTGAGGCCTTGCCATAGCAACACCTCAGGGCTTGACTCTCCCGTCCTTAGCCTTACTTCTTCCTTGATCCTTCAGCTCCCGCGTCTTCCTTTTGACTTCATTAACCCTAGAAACGCACTGATCTAAGACCTAGCTTGTGAGTACTATGATCAAAACCACTCTCAATACTTTGAATGAAACCCTAACTATTCTAACCCTAGCCTAAGACTAACCCTACTAACTTATTGCTGCCGTCATCTCTTGCTATTAAACTCATTGTGCAACTATTATTTTTTCCTATAAGCAATTAAATGGTTATTTAAGGGCATTACTAGAATAAAGTGTTGAAGAAGTGACATTGTATATCATTGCTATTTTATAAACATTGACTTCGTCAATATTCATTATTCAATTGCTTATATATATCAGATAGTCATCAATTATATGAAGTACTAACCAAGTTAGCAAGCTTGCATATATCTGTTTCTTGTTGCTTTGTCTCAGGCAGGTGCATCTCTATTTTTGGTTATACTTCTCTTTATTGGCTGTTAGCCGGACTATTTGCTCACTGGTGACTTGTGAAGGGGGAATTTACCTTTCATCTTACAATCCTTTGCCTTCTCAAAACCCCAAGTCACCGGGGATGTCTCCCCTGGGCCTCACCTCCCTAAAAAGAGAGAACCATCCTATCAAGGTGACATTGGGTGGGATTGGTTCCAGTTATGCTAGTTTGCCTTTTCATGCATCTACTTTCCTAACTACAAACTGTGCGATAACACAATACGCTTGTAGATGATTTCGTTGCTGACAATATGTTGTTCCTTTTAGTCCTACTAGAAACATTAGATAACTCTTTTAGAAGGGAATGTATCCTTGCCGTGTGGGTATAGGAATGGCATTTTCATCTCATAATACTCTAGTTCTTTTTTTTAAAACAATCTCCCCCTTCAAGAAATTGATCTTTGGTTTGATATTCTATCTTGGATGAATCTTTCTGGTACCTTACTTTTATTCACTTATTGCTTGTGTCTCTAATAGTTGGGAATTTTCTTCTCCTTTAGTTACGAGTCTATTTTCCATATGATTATGTTTTAGTCCTTTTTGGTTGGATCTAGAGCCTTCCTTTGAGAGAAAAATGCATGTTTGCATTTGTCTTCTGTTTTGTTGTTCTAAAAATTGGTAGGAGAAGTATATTTTAAGCTCCTTTTTATTTTGGTCTCTTATGTTGTCATTGAGGGGAATATGTCTCTTTAGGGGCTAATATATTACACGTGTGACCTCATTTCTAAGAGGTTATTTCTTTCATCTATGACTATTTTATGTTTGAATTTTAGTTTAGTGTTGGTCCTCATTATTCAATTCTTGTGGTTTTATGTTTGTGTGGTTTATGCTGAGAGATTCATGAGGCAGATGTGTTGAAATCATTTTACTTTCTAAACTTGTATTTCTTTAACTATGATAGGCATGGTACCGAAGGGGGCAGGTACATAACAACTTGAAAAAATATGAAGATGCCATTAATGATATGCATATGGCCCTTGCATTTGAGAATTCTTCTACAGGAAAGGAACAAATCAGGATTCAGCTTGAAAATATCATGGAGCAGTCGAAAAATGCCAAGGAAGCACTAACATGTCATCATACAGATAGTACAAATGATTTTGATTGTGGAGGTATGGTTTAACATAAATTCATACCAGTCTTTTATTTTTAGTTGCACTTGTTCTTGCAAAAACAAAAGAACGCTTAATGTTTCACCATCAAGGTGTTATTATAAGCTTCAAATATGATAGTAGCACGTAGTGTTTCTTTAATTATGGATTCAAAAGAAATTTGAATGAGCACTTCTACCATTGTAGAGTTAATGCTAGTCAAGACACAATACTAACTAGAAAGGGAATGTTCGGCATATAATTTTATAGGGAAAAATCTTTCAAAATTAATGTGTGAGAGATTTTAACACCTAACAGTGGCTTTAGTGCCGTCTTTTGTTATTGTTTAAGTAGACAAGGTTCATAGGTGGGGATGCGGGTACTAGTGCAGTGCGGGCACAAAGGCGACATTTTTGAAATCTAGGTGGGTGGTGTTTTCCTCACACACATATATGAATGTATGTTGGTATATATAAAATATGTATAATATCTCTCCTTCAAAAACATACTTTGGAACTTTGGGATAGTAACTGTTACCTCTCAAACTCTTGTTAGGGGAAGAATGTCCTAACCACAAATCGTGAGAGATTAGAGGCACTACAGGCAAGCCACTCACTATCACCTCGGTGGCCTTGCCCCACAATTCAGACTAAGGAAAGAAGCTACCCTAGCCTAGGGGGGAATCTCTAAAAGTCAATTTAGCTAAATCGTGTAGGAGTGGGAGAGCAACTAGCTTAGATTGATAATAAAATCTTGTAACCCAAAAATTAAATTTTCTTTAAAAGTGAGATAATTAACTAAGTATGCAAATTAATTGATAGATTACTTCAATAGCACAAGTCAAATGAATTATGAATTATCTGTGTGCTTTACTATTAGAGTATTGGAAATGGAAATTGACCAGATTAACTACAACCACTATGTATCGGTCAAAATGCTCAGGAGATCATAATATTTGAAAATTCATCCATTGGTCAACATTAGACTCACAATGATCAAAATGGAAATATTATCAACACAATGCTCCAATTATGAAATGCAGTCAATGAAAAGTCTCCTTCATGAGATGCTAAATCATGAGATACTTATGTGAGTGCTGTAGAATTCCAGATCAACATGATACTGTAATGTAAGTATGAAATCTGCTCTCTAAAATGTAGTCAATCATATGATCTGAAGTATGAAGAGATACACCAGTTTGAATACTCAAATTCCCAAAAATTTGGTGTAATTTCCAGTTTCCTCAAGATAGTTTTGGAATTAGTGAACCACAGATATCTGATATGTATCAAACATGAATTAAGCTTCTCAAAGAGATGACCAACACTGTATATTATAAAATATCAATCATATGAAGAGCTGCCAGAGTCCAAACTATGATTATTTAGTGGATTAATTCCTTATTCAAAGTGCTGCTACACAAATGCAGATTTTGAACTATGATCCATCCAACTGTTGCCTCCAGATTAGAGAACCCTTATTATTTCAGTCAAGATTACCTGTTTGGAATATGAACCATTATGTCAAGGTTATTGTAAGTGTTGGATCATTTATAAACCACATGTGAGCTTATAAAGACAATGATTGTTTTGAAAATGAGCATATTTAAAATGACAATTTGATCTCAACATATTAAACCAGAATTGTTACAAATGTGTCATCAAACCCTCATTAGGAGATAAATTGACTAGCATGCTATTCAAACAAGAGCTTAAGACATTAGGCATGTAATGGCATTCATTGAGTTACTCTTGAAGTCTTTGTATGTTGGAAAGTCAGACAGGCTTCTAGCCTTCATAAATCTGTCAATGCCTAATTTCACTTGGCTGAGTGCCATTATGTCAGATTGGTCAACTGGAAGTGTCTTTGAAACAATTCCCTTGATATCCCCAGAATATCTGTAATGAGAGTGATGCACAGAAGAAGACGCATTCTTTGATCTCTGTTTAGGAAAAAGATGTCTGCTTGTAAAAGTCCTGTATTGCAGGACGCGGTCTTCTTATAGCCTCAGGTCTACTTGCAAGCTCCAAAAGTCCCTTTGGAGGAAAAATAATCAAGGTCCGTTTTCTTTATCTATTGTCTTCACAATTTCATCAACAATAGGAACCAGAATTTCTGTTGCAAGAGGAATGCTTCCAGAAGAACTACTTTTGTGATGCTTCGATGTTACTCCATGGACCTTTCCTTCAATTTGTTAGGATATTTAGACACTTAGGAGTTAGTTAAGTTCAACTTGGTCCAATGTGTCATTAGATAAAAGTGTGTTTGTTTAGTGTGTTTCACTAGTATGCATTTGTAGTTATGTATTCTGACAATCACGATATGTTCTAGACATAGAGTCATCCAATGGTTCATATTCTCCTCGATCTTAACGGCTATATTGATCCGTGGCTTTGTTATCCCCATTTTGTGGGATAGCTAAGGAGATGATGTCTTGAGGCCCTCAGGTTGCAGATATGGAGTGCTGAGTCCTCCATGTCTCTCGTGCACACAATGGCCTTCTGTAGGGTGTGAGGCTTGAAAGCCTTAACCCAGCCCCTCAATGGCTCCGTCAACGCCTCGGTGAATAACATCACCAATCTGTGCTCTGATATATCTGACACGACCACTGCCTTCCGCTGGAACTCTGTGATGAAGGCCTCAACTGACCTTGTCTGTCTCAACTGTGTAAGATCCATGAAATGGAGTTCTGGATCTCTCCTGTCAAACCTCTCCATCAACCTCTTGGTGAACTCCAAGTACGAAGTAATGTGGCTGTGACCCAAGGTCAACAACCCATGGTACCACCACTCGTGGGCCTCCCCATCCAAGTGCAAAGTGGCGAAGCTGATAGCTTCTGACTCTGTCATCGGGTTGAGCTTGAAATATGTGTCAAGCTTCTGTATCCATGCTTGAGTTGAACATCGTGATGACCCGTCGAAACTAGCAATGTTCAACTTTCCCACTTTCTTAATGAAGTCCATGTTTTGAGTTTGTGCATTGCCCCTCTGTGTCTCCCGGGGTCTGTTCGGATATCTGATTGAACAATAGTCTAGCTAGCTCATGTCTGCATGGAACTCTGGTCCCAGTGCCAAATAATCTCTTCTGTACTCCTCGAATGGGTCCTGTGGCACTGCCTGTCCCTATCCTGGCTGTCCTCCTGCTTGCCCTGGCTGTTCCAATGTCTGTCCCCCCTGGAACTGTGGATATAACAGTCGGGGAATCCTCCCAGATGATGTTTAGGCACAGATAGGTGAAGGATGTCCACTCGCTCCGCCCGGAGATCCATTGGAGCCACTGGCCCCACCTCCCCGGTGTCCTCCTGACCCACTCGCTCCTCCTGCGGCATTGGCACCCATGGTGCTCACATTGTGCTGGATCATCTGTGTACTGATAGCCATCTGTGCTATGGTGTTCATCATGTCCCGCTGTCCTCTAGCTAGGTCATTCAAGATGGCCCGCGTGCTGTTAGAATGTGTCTCAGGGCCTTTCCCCCTGCCCTTTGGTGTCTCACACCTGTCACCCATAGTCCTCTCTATGTTTGCCTCTGTGTCGAAACTGATGTGATCCCTGTCCTCTAACTCTGGCTCTGTATCTGACTGAGTGTGGAAGGGTGTGTAGTCCCTTCTGTTCTTGTCTCTTTTGTCTCTACTATGTCCTCTGCGGCACTGAATGTACTTGTCCCCAATATTTCCTCGACCCTCTGGGTATTCTGCACTTGTTCCCGGAATCATGGGGTCATGAGAAACACTTCTTCACAGGTTGGTAGGAAGAAAGGCTCTGATACCATTGAAATATCCCAAATCCGACAGATTTGGATATTTACTGCTGAACTAGTGTTTTGACTCTCAGATCTGATACTCTAGGGGTTTCTGGATGCGTTTTAGTTAGTTGTTTAACATGCTTGGTGATTTTCGCATGTGTGTGTCATATAAATAAGGTTTGAGCAGTATATATGATGCATGTGAAATAAGGAACCAACACAATCTCAATAGCATGTATTATGTGGAAAAAGCAGGAAATACAATTAATATGCTGAAAGCAGAGAACTAATCATCAGCTAGATCTCATGGATCGTCACTGGAATACAATGCAACTAATATAAAATACTCGTTATCAGAAGATGTGAATAGATCTGCACATACACAAATAGATCAACAACATGCAGCTAAGGAAAGTCACGACAACTGCTGCAAATGAAGGATATACTCGCCCTGGTGGCTATGCTCAACCGATCGGCTTAAAAACTGTCTTAGAATATGCGCCCTGGCCTCTAGGCGCCTCCTGATCTTTGTCGGGCTGAAGATCAGCTCCCTAAAGCTCCATATGAACCATCGATGATATGTCTCGAAATGTGCGCCCTAACCTCCTCTGTAAGGGGTCGGAAGGGTTTCCCTACATCTGATCCGAAAATCTCCCTAGAAACCCCAATGTCCCTCCTGAAGTGCTGCGCACTTCCTGCTGTCTGATGCGCCCTGGAATATTCCACCGTTAGAATCTAATGACTGGTAGCTCAAAAGATACGCCTTGGCCTCCTCTCAACTGGGTTGGAAGGAATCAACGAGATACGCCTTGGTCTCATCCAGCTACACAAAACCCTCTCTAACCCTTGCACCCTCACTGGCTGCATTGCACAATCTGCGAACTGGATTTGTATGCTCCTGATCTAACACATTCAAATACTTGGACGTTGTTGACCACCTCTCCAACACAGGTGGTCAACTCATGTGCCATAAAGAGATGCATCATCAGATGCCATGTTGTCGAAGACTTTTGGTCCTACAGGGCATGTGTTTGGCCCAACACTTTATTTTGTAATTGGAATTTCCGCACCCCTACGTGGGTTAATAATGTAATAGGTCTGCATGAGTCATGTCTAGGTCAGTTACCTTGGGATCAGTTCACTGGGAGAGTTCCTTTCACCGAGGGTTTTTTATCCTCAGGATACCAATTGGGCTTTTAGCCTGGTTGATTTCCCTTGAGTTTTTCCCTCACACTTGCAATAATTCCTCCAAAGTGGTGAACGACGTTCCAGTGGGCTTATGTTTTGGTAACTATATAGGGAAATCATTGTAAATGACCA
The DNA here is from genome assembly GCA_009831015.1 of Picea engelmannii. NCBI lineage: Eukaryota > Viridiplantae > Streptophyta > Pinopsida > Pinales > Pinaceae > Picea > Picea engelmannii. The sequence goes on from ML805502.1 coordinate 24,701, forward strand.
TGCAAGACATCTTAGAAAATTTCGCGGAATTCCGTCGAGTCTCAGTTAGTTTTTTTTAATTAATTAATTTTTAATTAAATTTCCCTAAGTTTGGAGGTTTAATTATTTATTTTTGAGCAATAATTGTAAAAACTAGGCCTTTGGATTTTTGATAGGGGTATTTGTGCTCAAAAGAAATGGAATAGCACCCCCTACATCCATGGACCAAGTTTCAGCTCAGTCGGACAACTTTAGCCATGGGTTAGTTCACCTGGAGTGTCA
>ML805502.1:27815-39753 GCA_009831015.1 Picea engelmannii
CCTTTGGCTTCCCTAGGAGTAAGCCTAGACGGAAGAGGTTCCGGTCAAAGTGACAGCGTGGGCTGTGAACCTAGGCATTGTGCCTCCAAGGACACACTAAGTGAGCCGGACTTAGCTCACATTTGCAAGTGTGTATAAGGACGACAACAGAGGATATCTCCGATAGGCTAGGGTGTGTCTTCCAACACCGAAACCGATCTAGGTGGTGGTTTCCTCCAAAAATCCACAAAACATCAAAGAGATTGACTTCCTCCTCTGGAACATGTTCTCAACTCCAAATCATAACATAATGAGGAATTAGGTCGAATTCCTCTTCTTATACCTTTCCCGATCTAATTCTCTGTTGACATCACTTAAGCTAGGCGCTTTTCCTCCTAAGTCGAATGATTAATTAATTAAGTTCCCCCTCAACACCTTTTTCTTCTATTTCTCTGTTGACTTTGGCTGAAGTAACTTTTCCTATGCTTTTTGGCTTAATTCATTGTTTAGCCATTTATTCACCCTTATTTCTCCTTTTGTTTCTTGTTTGTGCCTGACTATAGTCTACGGGAACATACAGACTACTAAGTCACTCCTTGGTCATTCTATTTTCTGCAGTACCTTTATTTCAGCAAGCGCTAGCGCTGCTAGGCTCCACATCGAAGGTTACGCATTGAAAAGTAAAAAAGCATCTGCGTGTATAATCCAACGACGCTGATCAAACCGAATCTGATCAAAGGGTTGCTGTTTCATCTCGTGATTTCTCGATCAGTTACGATTCAGTTACACTAACTGAATTATTGTTCCTGAGCATTTGAATCATTGTTCCTGAGCGTTGGAATCATGATTCCTGAGCGTTTATTTTTTGAGATTCCCGACTTGAGCGTTGGAGATGCGGAGTGTAACGGATGATGAGAACAGGAACAAAAGGAAGATGCTGTGACAGAGAGAGGTTGTTGTTTCTCTGTAAAAAGTAGTCGAACTATAAGCAATGAAGTTTGACAGCATGAACTGAGTGAGAAAATGCAGAGATGAAGAGCATAAGCTGGAAAGAGCAGAAATGGTGAAAACAACAGACTGTATGAGAACTTAAGTGCAAGAAGATCCGAGCAGGAAGACACTGATGCATGCAGAGCAGAGCAGTGTAGCAGAACAATGATGAGACTGGTAAGCCATTGATAAATACTGTATCACTGTAATAAATTTCAGCAAGCAAAGATTTATATCTCAGGGTGGTTGGGTGGTGCTAGGGAGGACTGTTGTCCTCAGAGTTTCAAGTGGGTGCTTGAACACATGGAGTTGTAGTTTCCATCTGGTTGCAGCAGGAAAAACCAGGGTGGTAGGGTGGTGCAAGGGAGAACCATTGTTCTCTGTCATACAGGTTGGCGCCTGTGTGACTGGAAGTTGGTGCTGGAACACTCAGGGAGTTGGTGCTTCTTTCTAGTGGGTGCTAGAGAAGCCAGAGGGTTGGTGCTCTCTACAGGTTGCAGCTCGTTAAAGAAGAGGTTGTAGCCTCATTTTGAGTTGGTGCTCAAAGATTGATGATGTACAAAACTTAAAAGACTGCCTATCATTCTAAGAAGAAGAGGTTTTCTCCCTTTATGGGTTTTCTCATGAATATCTGTCTCTGTGTATATCATATGTGTGGTTGATGTTTATTATTTCTGCTATTCATGACTTGCATAATCTTGATGATCACTTGGAGAACATTAATAATGTTTCAATAGGCATAAAATTGTTTAAGCACAGTAACAATTGATTCACCCCCCCCCTCTCAGTTGGCTTAGTATTTCCAACACCTCTTTTATTTCCCTTAAGTTGTCAAAAAAACCCTAAAAATTTCTCATTTTTGCATCTAAAAAATTCAGAAAATTTGAGCTTATGTTCTACTCTATCAAATCACTTTCTCAATTTGATTTTTAGCACATTCTAATAAATTTGCTTGCTGTTTTTTAGCAGGTCCGTGATAAAACAAGGGGATACTCTGGCGAATTTTGGGATAAACTGAAGAAAACTGAACCCAAGAGGGAACCTTTGAAGACCAAGACCAATAAAGAACCCTTTGTAAATCTTTTCTTTCACTTTCGATCCATTCTATAAGGATCCAAAAATATCTAAAAAGAAGAAAAATAGAACAAGGTTCCTGTTGTAATAGGAAACAATAAAAGCGGGCCTCATAGTGCCTAGTTTCTTCTCCCCCTTTGGGGGATTGGTGTGGTTGATGTTTTTTTTGTTTCTTTCACTTTAATGCTCTCATACAATCTAAAGATAAACTAAAGGCAAATCAATCAATCTATCTTAATCACAACAACACATAGATTAGTTTCCTTTTGTAATCTTTCTTTTTTAGTTTTGCATTTCAAGTTGGAAAATAAACCAATCCCTTCAACTCCTCTGCAAAGAGGCTGGTTAGTGTGGATTTAGTAATTAGCACAACATTTCATTTTCTAAATTTATTTCATGCAATTTTATTTTTGTTTAAAATAAACCTTCCCCTCAGCTCCCCGGTGTATGCGCTGAACCCTTGCGAGCCTAGCTCGATCCTGGGAACTCATCAGAACTGAGACTGGAGAGTGCAGAGTGGTTTTAATAGGACAATCTCAAAAGATGTTATCTCAATGTGAGGGAAACCGCATGAAGGGAGTGTGTGTGAAGTCAGACAAGAACTTTGAGATCTAGGTTCTCCCTGTGTTGGACCTATGACACCTTCATTGAATTTGTTGGTGAAGCTTTTGCGGCTTCAACAAGTTCTCCGAATATTTCCAACCAAAGAGATAGCCTCTGGAGAGGCCACACATTAGTTTAGTTGGTTCTCAAGCACTTTTAGTTTCAAGCAATATCATAAAATTAATTCACATTAACTAAACCTTAAAATTTTCAAAGGCAATACCCACAGGGTACATCACACCTTCATCAACAATTTTTTATTATATCATTGGCACTGGTCACATCTTTTCACATTTCTAAGAAGCGATTTTCTTCAGAATTTTCATTTTGCAAAGCAACTTTTATTTTCATTTGAAGTATTTCTCATGCTTATGGTTATTTCACTTGCAGACATCAATATCCTTTCAATCTCTTGTGCAAGTATATTTTATAATGAATATCTTTTTCATGAGTCTCTTACTTCAATGAATGTATGAATGGTATATGTTGCTAGTGTAGACCTTTTCTTGTTGTGATTGTCTTTACTGTAATAAACTCCTAGATTTACTTTTTGTACTTAGACTAGCTTTCAAGCCTTAGTATTTTTGTCAGGCACTACCCCCCTTGGCTTCGCTAGGATTTGGCCTAGACGGAGGAGTCGAGGATCAGGTGACAACACCTTGACTCGAGACTTTCCCCCAAGGACACACAAAGTGGATTGAAGATTTCTTCCACGTCACCCAAGTATGTATAAAGGCGACAACATGACCAACTTGTTGACCACCTATTTCGATTAGGGGTCAACTCCATGTACCATGAAGCTGTGTACCTTGGGGTACAACTTTTTTTGAAGACTGTTGGTTCTACAAGACAATTCTTGCACCCGTCACGTCTTTTGGTAATCGAAATGTTCGCTCCCCTGTGTGAGATAATAATGTAATGAGTCAACATGAGTCATATTTTAGTTAATTGCCTAGGACTTTATCATTAGGGAAGTCCTTTCATTGAGTGTTTTTTATCCTCAGGTAATTTTTAATTACCCTTGAGTTTTTCACTCACAATAATCCTCCAAAATGGTGAAAGACATTCTAATGATCGAGCCCAATGGGTGACTATGGTCTAGGAATATTGTAAACGACCATGCTAGACATCTTCTAGAGTTTTGCGGAATTCCGTCGAGTTTTAATAGTTTTTTTTTTTAATTTATTAAAATTACCCATTTAATGGTAATTTTAATTAAATTTGATGTAAAAATGTAAAAATTTGGTCCTAGGGGATTTTGATAGGGGAATGAGTACTCAAAAGAAATGGCAAGAGACCCCATACACCCTTGGACCAAGTTTCAGCTCATTTGGACAAGTTTTGCTAGGTCATTGTCCATGATGAGTCCAAGTCAGTAAAAAATCAACAAATAATTGGCTAAATTAAAAAAGCCAAAAATTGTAAAAAGAGAATAAAGTTATGAGAGAGAGTGAGAAAGGTTTCCTAACCTTTTTCCTAAGTTGGAAAAGTAATTTTCCACTTAAAGAACCCTCCCTTGCTTAGCCAACAACTTAGAGTGGTGTTCCCTAGCTAAAAGTGACATGTGGGAAATACAAAGTTTATGTGAAAAAGCCACCTAAACCCTAAATTCGCCCCCCTTGGTGTCTAAGCTCATGTTTGACCATAGGAAAAGGTGTTTTCCCCCTTTCCCTCCTCACCCCTCAAACCCTAACTCACTACCAAAACCCTATAAGTGACTCTTCCTCGACTTTGTCTATTTCTCTTGGATGTGTGACACTTGTAACTCATCCAAGAATGTGTTGATTTTTCAATAACCTAGGCTTAAGCATGAAGTTCATTCCATTTTATCATTTTACTTAAACCATTAATGTTGCAGCAACCAAGATCACAAGAAGAAGCACCATGCACAAGAACACAAGAAGTATCCTGAGAAACCCTTCTCAACAAGGGAAGAAAACCCAACAAAATCCTTTGCTATATTCTTCAAGAGAAAGACCTTCACCACCAAGAAGGCCTAGCACACAAGAGGGTGCTCAAACCCTAGAAGACTAGCACCCAAGAGAGGTGCACACTTTTCCCAAGAAGGTGTACTTGCTGGAATTTCCAAACTCACATGAAAGATATGATTCCTCAATGTGGAATTTGCCTTTACTTATACTAACCTAAACTTGTCAACGTAAGTGTCTACTGGCACAACAGGGCCGACCTGACTAGTTTATAATATAATTAATATTAACCAGATTAATTATCTTTTACGTTAATTACCAGTCACGTTAAGGCGGGGTCGACCTGTACCCTTTACATTACAATTAGGGTTACAGGCAGGTCTGACTCTTGAACAATATAGCAAGGGATCTTGTACACCCACTAGTGCTCATCCACTAGGGGTACATCCATAGGGATGTCCATATCTTTGGCTCACTACATTACACAGAAGAACCACTTCTTCACACGTTCACCAATGCTCGTCCAAAGACACGTCCACTCAACAGATCTTCTTTCCCATTGCCTCCTCACGCAGGAGAGTCATCTGGAGTTTCTCGTTAACTCTGTTGCTCAGAGGAGGCTAATACATCATCTTCATTTCTGTTCTCATGACGATGCACCCAACACTTTGGGATTTCACACGTTCACCTTGTGCTCAGCCACAGGCACGTCCAACTCAGCCGATCGCCTTTCCCACTGGATAATCATCTGGAGTTCTTCTCAACTCTCTGAATGGAGGAGGTCATCTCTATGTTCCAGTTCTGTCTCGGATAGGAACCACACACCCTCTTCAGGGGCTTTCTCTCAGGTTTGTAAGCTGGAGAATATCTTCACATGGCTGCAATGATCCACATCTCACAAGTTTGTAAGCTGGAGAATGTCTCACATAGCTGCAATCTTCAACACTCCCTCTCAGCTAGGGAGGCATTCTTTATCATGCCAAGTCTCACACGGATATATTTTGAATTTTGTTTTGGTTGGAGTCATCAGTACTCCCTCTCAACTAGGGAGGCATTCTTCACCAAGTTAGTTTGGTGAAGATGTCTGCAATCTGCTCCTGTGTAGGAAGGTACTGCATGTGTACGATTTTTCCTCTGCATCATATCTCTGATATAAGGATATTTCATCTTATTGTGTTTCGATTCATCAGAAAACACTGGGTTCTCAAGGAGCTTTATACATGGTTCTTGGTTATGATCATAGGATCCATCTCATGGTCAAGTAAATCCGTGAGAAGCTTGTGAAGCCACATTGCTTCGCACACTCACTGCTATATACTATATCTCTGGTGCACTCAAGGCCACAGAGTTTTGTTTCCTGCTGCATCAGGAAACCATGGCAAATTTCATGGTAGAACATCAACTGGATGTGCTCTTCCGGTTTACTGTACTTTCTGCTCAATCTGAATCGGCATATCATGCAAACTCAAGTTCACACTGAAGGCATGTCTCAGGCCATATCCAACTGTGCCTCGGATATATCTTAATACATGTTTTGCTGTTGTCTAGTGAGTCTGTCTCGGTTGACTCATGAAATGACTAAGCACATTCGTTGCATGGGATGAATCAAGTCTGGTGTTAACCAGATACATTAGTGATCCAATCAGCTGTGGATCAGTCTCGTCTGAATTATCATCAATCCATCATGGTGGATTTTGTATTCTGTCATACTTGAACTTATTTAATATTTTCACTGTATATTTTCCTTAACTCAGGAAAATCTTATTGGTCCTCTGTTTTACTTCTTGTCTCAAGAAGTAGTGCATCATACTCAGATTCTTCATCTCTAATTTAGAAGTCAAAGATTAGTTGTATCCAACAACAAGGCTTTCTGAACAAGTCATCAAAATCAGGCTCTCGTCATCAACACTGTAATGATATAGGTTTGGATCAACAACACTCTTGCTGAAATCCAAACTCATCAAGAATTTATCTATCTGATATAGTTTCCAAATCATGGATGGTAGTACTGATGGAAGTGTATCCGGTTTTACTCGATCAAGTGTCTCATCATAGACAACTCCCTCTGTTTGTGAGAAACCTCTGGCTGTAGATCTCGTTTTGTATTTCTCGACACTTCCATCCACTGCATGCTTGATCTTATAGATCCACTTGGAAGTTACCACAAACTTCCCTTCTGGTCCCTGAATAATATCTTATGCATCATTCTTTAAGATATACTGGTATTCTTCTGTTATGGCATCTTGCCATACCTGTTCTCTTGTTGCTTCTCTAAGACAAGGAGGCTCAGCATCAATGAAGTGGCTCATGACTGAAGGATGGCTCGAAAATCTCTTTTGCTTTGTCGGGATGTGCCTTGATAGGCTTGTATGTTTCTCCACCTCTTGCAGAGTGAGTCTAGGTAGGTCTTTTATGCCCTACTGCAATATCTATGAACATATCAACTGGGGCAACTGGATCAACTAGAATAATGTCTGTCTCCCTCTGAGCTGCTGAAGGGGGAGAAGGTATTGTCTTACTATTTATCTCCATCTCAGATTCTCTGGATCTTTGAAAGACTATCTCTTCTTCAAGGACAACGTCTCTGCTTGTCTCAATCTGTCTCCGACTAGGGATGTCAATTTGAAATGTCTTTGAAGATTCACTGTATCCTTTGGGTACATGAAAATACACTGGGCACCCAAATAACCTGAAGTGTTCAATCTCATGCTTCATTTCGGTGAAGGTTTCTTCGAGAGTTATGTTTTTCAAAGTCTGATGAAGACTCTTGTTCTAAACATATACTGTGTCATGCATGCTTCTGCCCATGGAATCGTAGAGAGATTCTGATCATGCATTATTGCATTGGTTGTCTTAATGATGGTTCTATTCTTCCTCTTTCTCAAATAGGTTTGACTCCCTCTGAGTCAAGTGACTCCCTTTGAAGGATGAGCATCTTCCTTTGTTCTTAACCTGTTTGGAACAAGAAAACAAGAGGAACCAAAAACAAGAATATCTCCTAAAGGAGAATAATGGGTACATCTCTAGAATCAAAACAATTTAAGGATTGTTGTCACAGCTACAACACCTACTTGTAATGTAGCAAACTTTAGAAATATAGGTTAGAGGAATGACAATTTCAACAATCAAACCTTGAGTCTTCACTTCCAGTGTGTTGTTTCTTTGATTGCACTGAGATCCCTCTGGATCCATCTGGATCCAAGACTTCAACAAAAGGTTCCTTCGTCCTGCAATTACCCTTATGACAATGATACAAATAATATATGTACAAGTGCATACCTGAGGGTGCTGATATAATTTCTCCAATGGCACATGGCTGATCTCTTGTCCTTTGACATCTTCATGGAGGAGGTATGTCACAGTGACACCTTTTGTATCACCCGCAATAAGTCTTCCTTTGAAGTCTTGTCTTCCATGAACTTGAAGTTGCTTGATCCATCAAGCTTATCTTCCATCATAGTTTTGTTCATCATAATTTTAGATTCTTCACAACCCTTTGTTAACTGGGCTAGAAAACCTAACGGCTAGGCTAGGCTAGCACTTTGAGGTTTTATTGGACTTATGACTGCCAACAATAAGCCTTTGAAAGATAGGAGAACACTGGTGAGCTAAAGAGCTCCTTCAATGAATTGCAGAAACCCTAATACTGAAATTTTTGCAGAAATTGGCGAAACCCTAGGGCCAAAATTTCAAAATGCTCGGAATTCCGATCTGAAGCTTGCTGGAGGTGCGTTGAAGGAGGCCGTACACTCCTATGCCAAAAATAGCCCCAACGTCCAAGTATTAAGGGCTGAAACTAAGAAAGAAGGAGGGACGTACGAAATTTCTGGAAACCCAAGGAGGGCCGTATGGTTCTACAAAAAGAAGACGGTTTGCCTTGAAGTTTTGTGCAATGGGTTCTTCAAGACCTATGCTCTGATACCATGTTGATTTTTCAATAACCTAGGCTTAAGCATGAAGTTCATTCAATTTTATCATTTTACTTAAACTATTAATGTTGCAGCAACCAAGATCACAAGAAGAAGCACCATGCACAAGAACTCAAGAAGTATCCTGGGAAACCCTTCTCAACAAGGGAAGAAAACCCAGCAAAATCCTTTGCTATATTCTTCAAGAGAAAGACCTTCACCACCAAGAAGACCTAGCACACAAGAGGGTGCTCAAACCTTAGAAGACTAGTTCCCAAGAGAGGTGCACACTTTTCCCAAGAAGGTGTACTTGCTGAAATTTCCAAACTCACATGAAAGATATGATTCCTCAATGGGGAATTTACCTTTACTTATACTAACCTGAACCTGTCAACAAAAGTGTCTATTGGCACAACATGGCTGACCTCACTAGCTTATAATATAATTAATATTAACTAGATTAATTATCTTTTACATTAATTACCAGTCACATTAAGGTGGGGCCGACCTGTACCCTTTATATCACAATTAGGGTTACAGGCAGGTCTGACTCTTGAATAATATAGCAAGGGATTTTGTACACCCACTAGTGCTCATCCACTAGGGGCACATCCATAGGGATGTCAATATCTTTGGCTCAATGCATTACACAAAAGAACCACTTCTTCACACGTTCACCTGTGCTCGTCCATAGGCACGTCCACTCAACAGATCTTCTTTCCCATTGCCTCACACAGGAGAGTCATCTGGAGTTTCTCATCAACTTTGTTGCTCAGAAGAGGCTAATACATCATCTTCATTTCCGTTCTCATGATGATGCACCCAACACTTTGGGATTTCACACGTTCACCTTGTGCTCAGCCATAGGCACGTCTAACTTAGCAGATCGCCTTTCCCACTGGATAATCATCTGGAGTTCTTCTCAACTCTCTGAATGGAGGAGGTCATCTCTACATTCCAGTTCTGTCTCGGATAGGAACCACACACCCTCTTCATGGGCTTTCTCTCAGTTTTGTAAGCTGGAGAATATCTTCACATGGCCGCAATGATCCACATATTACAAGTTTGTAAGCTGGAGAATGTCTCACATAGCTGCAATCATCAACATAATGGTCACTCTTCTCTCCCAAGTATAAAAGAATGCCTACCCCTCCTCATTTCACATCTATTCTCAGAGCAAGTTTATGCTGCCCAAATATTTCCCATTCCTCTCTCTCATTTTGCTCTTTCTTTTTTGTAAATCTCGCTGCAAGTATTTGCAGCAATGTTTTTCTCAATAATAAAAAAACTTTGGAGGATCCATGGTGTGCATTGAGAGTCTTCTTGGTGCCATGTTTATGCTTCAGTGAGTTGATATCTTTGCTTTGTTTGTTTGTGTATTTCTTGCTCAAGGATCTAGCTTAGTGGATAAATTTATTGTTGTAGATTTAGTGAGCTGATTTTTTATGATATTGCAAAGTATTTTGTTATCTCATTTGAATCTACTCACCTCCTTTCATTTTCTGTAGCAAAATCTCACATTTTGGCAATTTACCAAGGGTCTGGAAAGACAAATTTCAACCAACACAAGTCTCTAATAATTTTCTGTTATTTACCCTTCTCTTTTGGGCAATTTTCTGTTCGATAATAGGCTTAAATCTACATATTTTCTTGCTGAATTTTACATGTAAAATTTCTATTATTTACTAACAGTTTTGGTTGTTTTACAGCATTTCCAGCGAGCTTTAGCTAGCTGTTTTTTGCAGGTTCTCGCCAGAACAAGGGGAGGTGCTGCCCGTTTGGGGGCTTAAAACATTCAAGAAGAGCCTCCCAACTTGGGGTTTCAAAATCCCCTTCTCTCATTTCTTTCCATCATTGTAAGCAACCCAAGAGAGTCTCTTGGGCTTGCATTCTTCTCATAGTTTCATATTTCTGTTCTGTAAATAATAATTAAATTTGCCTACACCTTGCAAAGTGGTTTGACATAGCCAACCCATGCAATATCGTAAAGCTAGGTAGTTAGTTTTTCTGTTTTATGCATCTAATTATTTGCCCCACTTGTCCTTAAGGCAAGGTTGTGAGGCTAGGTTTATTTGCTTATCTCTTAAGTTAGTCATTTAATTATTCATCCACTTTGGCACAAAACCGATAGGCTTGCCCTCCTCCTTGTGCCTTTGTTGAGGTTGCTAAGTATTTGGTTTATTTCTTATTTGCCTCACTTGTCCTTAAGGGAAGGTTGAGTGGCTAGGTGCAATTGTTTTACTTTCCAAGTCTTTTTACTTGCATTGATTTATTTTGCCTACACCTTGCAAAGAGGTTTGGCTTGGCCAACCCATGCAATGTCGTAAGGCTTGCATTTCTTGTATATCTTGTTAATATCTCTTTTAAGTTGGAAGTAATCTTGTGTTGCAATCTTTCTAAAGTTGGAAGTAATCGTATTTTGTATCTTTTCAAGTTGGAAGTATCATATTTAGTAACTAGGAACCCATAACTGGTACAACTTTCATCATAAAAAAGGGTGACTTGTGGAAGCTACAAGGGGTGGAAGTCGGGGACGGCTTCAAGGCACTAAGTGTCCTCCTTGCTTGAGCACCCAAGCATTCCAGATTGACCTGTGGAGCTAGGGAAGGGCCTTGCTTGCCCTTCTTCTTGAACATCCAACAATCATTTTGGTCAAAGTGGTAAGAGTTTAGGGGTAGACACATAGTCTAAGGCTTGCATCCTCACCTAGTTTAACTAAGGTTTAAAACTCTTCTATATTCTACCTACACAACCTTTGCTTTTCAGTTTTTAATCGTCTCAATCTAAGTTGTGTATTTTTACTTTCATGCACTTTACTTTACAAGCAATTATTTATCTTGCAAGTCAAGTTGCTTTTACTTTCAAGTTAGGCTCATCTACTTTCTAGACTATCTCATCTAAAGATGCACACTCTCTCTCTTTGAGCAATTTGCTTTCAAGTTATTTTAAGTTACATCTTTCATTATGGATATCTCATGCTTCTTGGTATATTGGATCTAAGTATTCTTTAATTCCTTTGTATAATTATGTAATCATCTAAGTTATTTCTTTCATTGTATACTTGTCCATGTTATATTTGATTTGTAGATTTCATTCATAAATTGTTTAAAGTATAAGTTATATTCTTGATTCATTGTAATTAGTTCATGAAATTGTTTTGTAACTTTGTATATTTGTTGTATAATCTTATTGACTCCATTTACCCATCTTTAGGCACTAGTCTTAATTAAACTTGTAGATAAAGGGGTTTGCTTGTCATTAAAGATTTGCATTTGTATTGTTGATTGTCATTTAGGTTAGGTCTCCCTAACTCAAGATTTAAAATTAACTCCTAGAACACTTAATCAACTTGACTTAGTTAAGTAGGGTCTGTTAATATTATGGTAGTTGCGGGAGGTATTTACCTCTACGTGTGAACCTGATGAGAATAGAAGACTCCGGAAAGCAAGAGAAAAC
>ML805502.1:100270-111099 GCA_009831015.1 Picea engelmannii
ATGGAAATCATCGGAATGCAACGAAACCAAAGCCAACCTGTGCGGAATGGCTCATAATGATGGAATATGATCATCAATGCAAGCTGGACCCCACAATGCCTCTCAAATACCCCTGTACTCGCTATAACATCCATCTGGCTACTATGGTCATCATAAATCTCTGCACTGTAATGATGTCCCAAAGTGGGGACATTACAGTTAGGGTTTCATTGCTGCAACAAAAACTTTGACTGCAACTGCAACTGTAACTGAGCAAATCCTCCCAATCTATCTTCCAATGGTTAAACTGTCCGAGGATAGTGTAGGCCCATAACCTGTTAGAAAAATAGGTGTGCTCGTTTCACCATAGACAATATCCCAATATTGTCACCCAACCATAGGCACAAATGCCACCCCTGAGCACCTTAACCTTGATAGAGAGAATAATTCCGAAAGCAAACCCTAGAACCAATAGCCAATCAAGGTAGCGTACCTCTCTCCAGAACTAGCGTACCAAGCGGAAAGTGCAAACCCTAACCAAGAGAAAGTCCAAGCCAAAACCGAAAATGCTAGTTGCAGCTGCAACTCCTCTCCAAACTTGCGCACCACTGGTCTTATGCAGTTGTGAGAGTGAGAGTGACAAATGAGCTCTAGCCCCCTCTTATTTATAGTGCTCCAACTCACCTGACTGGGCCGACCTCTCTTCTTGGAGACCAATAACTCAATATTAATTGATCTCTTGACTCGACTTGTCTTCTAGGGTTATTATCTAATGCTTTAGGGTTTCTCTTGCTTCCCAGAATATTCTAGGCTCGTCAAGGTTACACGTAGAGGTTAAAACCTCCCGTAGCTACCATAATGTCAACATCCACCTCATACACTCTACATGGCTTAGAGAGGGACCTCTTGGAGGCTCTCCTTGACCTAGGGAAAGATCTACCCAATAAGACACCTTGTCAACCCTCCCATACTTAAGCTTGACAAGTCGCATAGTGTCTTTGAGCTGTTAATTGTTTGATATAGTAATATTTGATGCACATGCTTAGATGGCTTATTTATTGATTGGATCCACTTATCATGATGTTATGACTTGAGATCCTTGGAGGGCATGTTCATTTGTCTTTGCAGGACCTAGCTGGTGGACAGTTTTGGGAGAACAAGCCTAGCTTGGGCTTCCATGGGGCTACAAGTCCACAGGTTGGATGCCAGGGGCCTGCATGCCAGATGAGAGAGTTGACTTGGACGACCTTGATGATGACTTGGATGACCTAGCCCACCAATTGCTTTCCAAACGATTTGCCCAGGACGGGAAAAACGTCCCAGTTTTCAACATGACGTCATGATATTGGGGGCTAGGGCTTGATGGTGAGGTGCCACTCATTTGCACTTGGACGTTTTGAGGAAAAAAGGGTTTTCAGCTTGATGAGATCACTTAGATGCTTGACACATGGCCTTGGAAGGCCTTTCCATGCTTCTCCAACACCAACGACCTCCTCAAAGTGGCAAAACGTCCCCTAAAGGGGTGACGTCATCCTAGATTAGGGTTTAATTTGTGCAAAAGATAAAATTTTAAGTGAATTGTTTAATATTACTTTGTTAAGGGGGCAAGATTAGGGTTGTTGACCCCTAATCTTGTGTTTTAGTATTTTATTCCTTATTTGTGGACAAGCTCTGTTAGCTAATTTTTGTATAAATAGAGATCATAAGATCTCACTTTAAACTTAACTCTCCCTTGTGGAGAAGGACTTGGTCTGAAATTTTCGGTCCTCTTGGCCTTTTTTATCTCTTGTGCAAGTGTTATGGTTTATCTTTGCTATTGGTGCTGGAGAAGTGATGCGCTAGGCTTGGAGACTCTTTCTTATGCATGTGGATGGACTTAACTTGGAAGATTAGGGTTTGATCTAGCTTTTTTGTGGAATTGGTAAGGGAAAATTTGCATTTATTGTCTTTTGTCTTGCTTTTTTTCCATAATTATTTTTAGTTAGAACCCTTGGAGGAGTATAAGGGCATACACCCTCCCCAAGGCTTTTTCTCTTGCTTAAGGAAGGTCATTTTTCACAAGTTGTCTTGGAGAACTACAAGGGTGTACACCCTCCAAGGTCATCTTGGTTTGTTTTGCAAACCCTAGGAAGTAAAAGGGCTTACATACCTAGGGCTTTTGTGGATCAGACATTTTTAATCCAAGTTTTGCTTCTCAAGGTCAAATACTTTTTTCAAGGTTGTGTCAAGAGAAGTACAAGGGCGTACACCCTCTTGGCATTTTCCTAGATTGACTTAGCTACACTTGGGAAGTACAAGGGCGTACACCCCCAAGTGCTTAGCCAAGCCATCTTTTTCATTGACCCCATAAACCCAATGGTAAGGCACTAATCACTTTTAAATTTGCATTGGAGATACAAAACTTTTGCCTCAACAAACCTGAAATTTCAACCTTTACAAGCTTTCTCTTTTGGATAGTCACCTTGATGCGATGGGAGTTATTCTTCCCTTAGGGCATCCATTTTCTTCCATAAATTCTCATTGTTGTACTAACTTGTTTTCTACAACCATTAAGCTGTGTTGCCGTCCTTATACACACTTGCAAACGTGAGCTAAGTCTGGCTCACTTAGTGTGTCCTTGGAGGCACAATGCCTAGGTTCAAAGCCCACGCTATCACTATGATTTCAACCTCTTCCGTCTAGGCTTACTCCTAGGGAAGCCAAGGGGGGCAGACCCTAGTTACTAGATGTGATTAACATTATGTTCTAGGAGTTGATTTTAATTAGTTTAAGGTTGGGGGAAAGTCTAGCTTATGATGCAAAGGCAACAATGCAAGATGCAAAGATTCAACTATGACAAGCAAAACCCTTTCCTAGGACAACTAAGACTAGTGCCTAAGATTGGGCAATGGGGTCAACTAAAGTTTGAGGGAGTTTGATTACAATGATTACAAAAGATTACAAAAGGTACAACTATTCCACAACAATGTTAGATACAAAAGATTATAACTAAAGAATAGAATGATAGATGTTACAACAACTATAAGCAAAAGATATACAACAAGATACACAATTACAACAAGAATATCTAAGAGTTACAAGATACAAAAGATACAAGAAATTGATTGACCATATGCTTGTATGTGCATGAATTAAAGGGATTCAACACATGAAGATCATCCACATCAAGCCAAGCATGCCCCAATAGCACTTACTCTATTGGACTGCTTATCAATGGCAACCACAACACAAGAACACCACATAAATAAGAAATGTTTTTAAAGAACAAGTGTTCCAAAACACAATTATGACACTTAGATGATTAATCCACAAAGCAAAAGTTCGACTTGCATGTATGTGTAAAAATGAAAGAGTGCTTGCAAGTGTTACTTAGATGCCAACCACAAGATATACCAATAAAGAAGATGCCCAAGTATTTATGTGGATTAAAGAGTTGATTAGAAATTGTTAAGTGTGAGTTACTCCTAACTAAGTGTCAACCCAAAATTCTCCTCCCCCAATTACCAAGTGGCTGCTGGATGCTCAAGAAGTGAGACAACGAGGCCTACCCTAGCTTCACAGGTCAACCCTAAGGTCCAAGTACTCTCGGAAAGGACGTCGTGAGACCGTCCCCGGCCTAGCACCTTCCGTTGCCTTCCTCAAACCCCGTTTTAAATGGCGAAGATGGTGAATTAAGGTGTCCTATTAGGTCTATTAAGTTATTAGGCCTATGGACTAAGTGTTTTCAAGTGTTTAGGTGTGTTTGGGTGACTTTTACTTACTCAAAAACAGTGAAATAATGCCAAAACCGAAACTTTTTAACCAGCATAAGATGTGTTCTAAATCATAAGATTAAAGCATGTAAACCATATATATAGAACATGTAATGACTTGCTGAAATGTAAGGTTACTTCTACACCATTAACATAACCATAAGTGTTCGCAAGCTTAACAAAAAATAAGTGCTTAAAGGACAAGAGCTTGCAAACGAAAAGATTTGCTTTAAACCATCATCATTTGACCATATGTGTTTTGCATTAAGATGATTGCTGGAAAAATAAAACTTGCAAGATGAAAGACTTAAAGCATATGAGTAAGTCTATGCCTCCATGGGCTTAAGCTAAGATCTAGTTGTGTGAGTGTGAGATCTACTTCTAGATGATTTTAAAACATGAGCATAAGCACATAAAAAACATACAACTAAACTACCCATACTATATTGGGGGTTGGGTTTGCCAACTACTCATCCAAGGTGTAGGAAACCATAAAAACGATACTTGAAGTGAAAAGCAAAAGACAACAAACCACTCACAATGGCACAAGGTGGAGGCAAACCTTCCTTTTTTGTGCCAAAGGGGGTTGGAATTGAAATAGCTAAACAAATACTAAAGCAATCCTAGCCACACAACCTTGCCCTAATGAAAAGTGGGGCAAAAGAATGAAATAATGCATAAATTTAAAATTGCACCCTAGCCTTACGATTTTGGGGGGTTGGCTTTGCCAATCTCTCACCCAAGGAGTAGGCACTAACAATTTACAAAGAAAGAAACATGTTACAAGAATGCAAGCCTCAAGGGAATTTCCCGGGGGCTTGCTACAATGCTAGAAAGAGATGGGAAAGGTTGAGTTTCATTAACCAATCAAAGGGGGAACCTTTGGTGTGTTGTGTGGCTGAAAATGGGCATCATAACCCCTTGTCCTGGTAAGAATCTGCAAAAACCAGGAAAGGCTGCACAACACACAAGAAGTTAAGAAAAATTTCTGTTTTTAGGCAGAAATTTTCCTACATAAAAATTTCTGAAAATAGTATTGAAATGATGTGACCTATCTATGATTGTTAGCAAACTGAAATCAGATATGAATGAGGAGAAAAAAAGATACAAAGGACAAAGGACTTTAGGTGAGCTATGAGGGTAGACTTTTGCTCGAGGCTTTCCCAACAAAACCCTTGAAATGAACCTGCAAATCTTGAAACACAATGTGAGATACAAGAGTAGATAACAAGTTGAATAAGCAAACAACATAAACTAATTTATATCATTGGTTACCCAACATGTTTAGGCCATCAACTACACTATTGCCTAACCTACACAAATAAACTAATTTACTCAATAAATCTACTCAATATTTCACAAAATGCATAAGACACAATATCACCTCATGTGCATGGAAGTAACAAGACAAATCTTTGATACTTCTGAATCCTCCAAAGCCTTTGTATTAATCAAAATGAGAGTCTTGCAGCAACAAGTTGCTCCAACACTCTCAAGAGCAAAGTGGGGAGGAAGCAAGATGGACAAGAGAGAGAAAAATGGGGCGAAAATCCAGTAGCATAACAATAACTCAAAGAGTGGTGAAGAAATGAGTGAGGGAGGGGTTGTATTTATACCTCTAGAGGCAAAACGACCCCTCTTGGATCAATGCCAAGTGTTGCAACACAGGGCAAAGTGGGAATCTCAAGGAAAGGGGGCGCACCACTTAGGGTTTAGTCATGGATTGATGAGTTGGATGTGAGGTGGAGGGTGTGGGATATGGTAAAGGGATGTGGTGGAAGGCTAGGAAGGGCTCACCTCTTGAGAGAGGGGCCCACAACTCATCAATTCACATTTTCAAAGGTTTCCACAAGAGGGGTGGCGCAAATCCCCCTAGGGGCCGTGAGGTTATGAGTAAGTGAGTGGGTAAGGGGGTGTAGAAAGGTTGGGTTAAGTGGGTTTAGGTTAGGAAACATCTCTCTCACCCTTTTCCATCATTACTTTACCCAATTAGCTCATAAATTACAAAAATGACATTTTGCCTATGTCATGACTTAGCAATTAAAATTGTTGTTTTGACTGACTGAGACTCCTGGTGGACAAACTCCTAGCAAAAGTTGTCCGACTGAGCTGAAACTTGGTCCAAGGGTGTAGGGGGTTTCATTCCATTTCTTTTGAACACAAATACCCCTAGCAAAAGCCCAAGGACCTAGTTTTTACAATATTTATAAAAAATTAATTAATTAATTAAATAATTAAATTTCCAGCCTTAGGAAAATTTAATCAAATTTAATTAATTAAAAAAAACCTATCTAGACTTGATGGAATTCCGCGAAACTTTATGAGATGTCATACATGGTCATTTACATCATTCCTAAACACTAGCTACCAGAGGATGAATCCATTAGAACGCCTTTCACCACTTTGGAGGAATTATTAATGGTGGGAGGGAAAAACTCAAGGGAAATTAATAAGGCTAAAAAGTTAAATTAATAACCTGAAGATAAAAAATCCTTAGTGAAAGGAACTCTCCTAATAAAGAAATCCCAAGGTAACTGACCCAACTATGACCATTGTAGACCTATTACATTATTAACCCACGCAGGGGTGCGAAAACTCCGTTTACAAAAATGTGTGTTGGAGTCATAAATTGCCCACTAGAACCAAATAATCTTCATCATGTTTGCATCTGTTGATGCATATCTTCATGGTACATGGAGTTGACCCCCTAGTTGAATAGGTGGTCAACAAGCTGCAAAAAATCACTAACCCTAGGTGCTAATATCTCACTAACTACCCCCTAACTTTCCTCCATTTTTTAGCCACTAATTTTACTAACTAGGGTGTACTGTTCAAGATAGTTTTGGGCACTTCTGTATGGTTGATTTAGCTGCTGCATGTCATTGAATGCTACAGCCATAAGGCTGATAATTTACTGCATAAAATCATTTTATAACAACTTGCTTTTATTCAGTCTTAAAGTGCTATGTTCAAGTCACAAGGGATTACTAAATCATTGATGATATTGCCTATTGATCTTGTGATTTATATGCTGATTTGAATGCTTCAGTTTGCTGATATAAACTGTCATCCACTACTGCAAATTAGGGACAGCAAGCTTAACTCGCTGATCCACACTAACACATAGCATTGCAAGGTGTTTTTCTTGTGTTTCAGGCAGGTACAGGTTCACCGGCAACTATCTTTTCACTTGGTATCCATTTACCTCTCATCACTTACCTTTTCCAACCAATCATTTCTGCCATCACTTGACCTTCCGAGGGACTTCTCCTTACACTTCCCTTCATCCTTTCTTTTCCCCCTAGGGTCTCCGGGATCGCCTCCCAGGAGTGACCTTAGTCACCCCCCAAGTGCGGGACCTACATCGAGGTGACATTAATTGTAGGATTCCCAAAGTTGTAGCATTTGTTCCGTGGTTGGGTCGGGCTTTGCCCAACCTACAACTTGTGCCATAACATAAAGCAAGACTTAAAAGGACTCAAAGGGAGTCAGTGATCAGGAAGAAGCAATGTTTTGTGCCACTTTGCAGGATGCACAGGGGAATGCAGTAGATGGAAGCGTGGTTCGAGGATTCTCTCAGTTAGAGGGAGTTGATGGCATAATTCGAAAAGAAGGATCTTGTAGGCTTCATGCTGAGTTGTAGGCTTCGTGCTGAGTTGTAGGCCTTGTGCCGAGTTGTAGGCTTCGTTCCGAGTTGTAGGCCTTGTGCTGAGTTGTAAGCTTCATGTCGAGTTGTAGGCTTCGTGCCGAGTTGTAGGCCTTGTGCCGAGTTGTAGGCTTCATGCTGAGTTGTAGGCTTCGTGCTGAGTTGTAGGCCTTGAGCCGAGTTTTAGGCTTCATGCCAAGTTGTAAGCCTTGTGTCGAGGTGTAGGCTTTATGTCAGGTTGTAGGCTATGTTATTGCACAGTTTGTAGACACAAGAAAGGCTAAGGAGTAGTAGGTCAAACTAGTGAAACAAGAACCTTCCCACCCAATGTCACCACAATGGGGAGGTTCTTTCTATTTAGGGAGGCTAGGCCCAGGGGAGACGTCCCCAGTAACCTGAGGTTTTGAAAGGGCAAAGGCTAATAGTACAAAGACAAAGCTTCCCTTCACATATTACCGCCAATCAGATAGTCCCGACTAAACAACCAATAATAGAGTATAACCAAAGAAAAGAAAACCACCTGCTTGAGACAACACAACAAGGAAACTAATATGTGCAATCTTGGATAGTACTTCATAAATCAACGACTATTCGATATTCAATATAAGTAGTTTTTAAAAGTAAATATTGACGAAGTCAATGTTTGCAAAATGCCAATGATAAACATGTCACTTGTCAATAGATACAAGAATGATATGGCATCCAATGTAATCACTCAATGCTTAATCTAATAAATGCCCTCAACTACCATTCAGTTGCTTATAAAGTGAAACGTTGCTGCATCAAGATGAAATAACCAAGGGTGACGTCAGCATTTTAGGGTTAGTAGGTTAGGGTTAGTGTAGTTAGGGTTTCAGTTTAAAGGAAGTTTGAAAGTTTTTGGATTTGATTTCACTTCAATGCTGGAGTGCCTTAGGGTTAAAAGGAGTCAGAAAGTGAAGGACGCACAAGTTGAAGGGGAGGAGATTCCAAAGGACTAGAGGGAAAGGTTTCAAGGTGTTGCTAAAGCAGGGCCTAAAAAATGGAACCCTAGGGGAGAGAGGCTCACTCCGGTGTTGTAAAAGCAAGGCCTCGTGGTCTCTCCTCCTTCCTGGCAAACGACTAGCTCAGATAAAGCACAAAAAACAAGACGAGAGAGCTTAAAGAGGGAGAGTGTTGCTGCGGCAAGGCTCTTTTTTCAAACCCTAAGGAAAAACGGCCCTAGGTGTAGATAACCTAGGCCTAGGACGTCTCCCTCTCTTGGATTTCTGAAGGTACGGCTAGCATAAAGGAAAAAGGAGTGTAGCTATGGCTAGGCTCTCTCTTTCCTCTTCAATGGCTTAAAGCTTCTCTATCAGGGGACATGAGACAACGACCTACTTGTGTGTTTGTCCCCTAGGGTTTTGATTCAACAATATTTATAAGCAATATGGAAGAAATTTAAACTACAACCATTCAATAAGAAGTTTTGCAGAAAAAACACTTACAATTCATGAAGAAATAACCATGCAAACCCTAGTTGTAACACCTTCCTTCAAGAGAACACCATAAATGCCAAAAAATCTCTTCCTTCAAAAAGTGCACAATACTAGTTCAGCCAAAAACCCTAATAGGGCGCTAAAATCAGACCTCACTATGAGTGAGTGATAATTGATGATCAAAATGAGAGTCAAAACCCTTGATATATAGTGTATCAATGACCTAATTTTACCTTTTAGGTCATAAAAAGGCCGACATGGCCATAATGTCAAAATCATACTGTTTTTACATTAAATGCTAAGTAAAAAGCCCTAATCAAGTAAAAATGAGAGTAAAATCCCCTTCAAGGGAGGCGCTAGCCCTTTCTAGGGCAAATGAGACACCAAGGAGAAAAACGTTAGCCCCCAAGGGGCTTCTCCAATATGCCACACGTGCCACTGCTGCCCAATCTGCCTCCAAAAGCATCCATGAAGCTGGATGACGTCATGGTGAAGATGGAGACGTCCCAAGCCTTCCAAGGTTGGCGTTCCACTGAAAAGGGGTCATTCCCCCTAGGTCTAGTCTCGTCGGAGTGCTTCTGATGGAATGTCCTCTTCCTCTTCGGTGCAAAAGCCCTGAACCATCTCCATCCTGTCTCTACACCCTGATGGGGTCTCAACATCCATCTGGTGGGCTCTTCAGCCCCATTTAGGTCCGAATTGGTCATCTCCCCATGTGTACCGGTCCAAATGGTACCTATCCGTCGGGCATGGTCCTGCACATCAAAAGCTACGCCATCCATGGGCTTTGTTATCCCCGATTTCATGGGATAACTGGGAGATCATGTCTCAAGGCCCACAGGTCCTAGACATGGAGTACCGAGAGAAGGATTGACCCAAGCATAGCCCTAGAGGGCCCATCTTTCTTCTTTTTCATCAGACTCGTCTTGTCAGCAGTAGCAACATCCATCACCATTGGCTTGGTCTTGTATCGGAGAAGGCTCTTGCTCCATGAGATAATTAGTTCAGGTATCATGGTATGTGTCACGTTTGATCATTATAACCTTTAGATATATGCATCTTACTCCTTTTATTTCTGACAACTGCTTGGATCTTACATTAACCCACTTGACCATGGTTGGGTGGATTGACAGGGTGTCCTAGCAAGCCTGTACTCTTAGGTTTTGGTTTGCCACCGGGGGGATTTCTGAAGAGCCATCGTTCGCTCCCATCATATCATCACTTTTCATCTTATCTCCTGCTCACCTGTCCCATTCCCCTAGTCCGGGCACTAGGATGATCTGTTTGTGGGGTTGCACCTTATCTCGTGGGAAGAAGGGGCTAAAGGCTCATAAGGTAAAAGTAGTTGGTAAAAGATAAAAGCCATAAAAATGAAACCTAGAGATGCCTCGCCCAGGGATCCCCGAGAAGGCAATAAAAAGCCTCTCAGCAAGAAACAAGAGGGACTCGAAGAAAAATAACAAAAAACAAGACCTAGCTAAGAGGATAGGGGGTCTCATCACGAGCCAGCCTATTATGTTCATGGGTACCTAACAGCATGACATTGCCACTATCTGGTTACCACGCCAGGGCAGTGACCTTTGGTTGCATGGCCAAGGGAAAGGGGGTCTCATCACGAGCCAACCTTATCATCTCTGTGAAAGTGCTTGTGGGTAACACTGTCAGCTCCGGTCACCACGCCAAGGTAGTGTCCTCTAGTTAGTCCTTGAAATAAAAAGAAAAAGCAAACAAAGAAAAGAAAGAATAAAGGCAATAAAGGGCTTGGAAAAAAATTGCATCCATGACGGGTACAACTCACCTTCTACAAAGGCACCCACAGGTAATACCATGCATCCCTGTCTCTCACTCTACCCGTATGTCTGGACATCCCTTGACCACATCACCTTGTTTTGCATGGCTTGGATGATACCCCTTGGAGACTTACCTTTCCTTATGAATACTAGCTCAATAGGGTGTTTTGTCTTTTTCTTCGGCTTTGTATTGTAGGTCTTTGTA
>ML805502.1:264560-278971 GCA_009831015.1 Picea engelmannii
TATTTATGGAAAGTGGTTAACCCTAAAATAAGGAAAATAGGTTAAGTAACCTAGAAATGGGTTAAGTGACCTAAAGGATAAAAGTATAAATAAAATAACAATGGTCTCTTGTAGATCATCATTTTTGTGGATCAATGGAGAGCTTCTTGTGGAAATATATTTTGGAGTATTGATGGAGAGCTTCTTGTGAGAGATTCTTCAGCATTTTTTGTGTGGAACACTTGAGGATATTGAAGATCTATAGGTGACTGAGGTAACCAAGGATATCTAAGCCGAAATGCTGAGGAAAGTGAAAAAAAGAAGGCCGAAATGCAAGGAAGGATAAATTACTTTGATGGTGTTTTCTAAGGTATGTTATTTACAGGTCATCTCACCATTTTCGCTATAACTTTTTTTCTATAATGATTCAGATCCTGAAATTGCTATGAAAGCGAGAAAACATAGCCAAGTATATGTGGTTAAAAATTCATCTTGTGGGTCGTTGTAGTTTGGGAGTTACACTCCGTGAAAAATAGGGTTTGTGGCTAGTCCTGAAACTAGTCAAAATCAGGTGTTTCGGGTAAAAACGGAATAACTTCTTCTTAACAGATCCAAATTCAGTGAGATCAATTGTGTTGGTTATATTATAGTCTGTAGTATGCTCTGTAACATTTTCAGATCTATTCATCAAATATTTTGTGCGGGGAACGCTCTACAAGGTCTCTCTCTAGAATAAGCCAGAATTCAGCAAGGTATGTCATTTTTTCTATAACTCATTTTCTGAGAGGTTCCAATTAGTGCCACTTGGAGGAATTGCATAAAACACATTGAAGAACATTGTGTATCAGTTTCATATCTTTATTCAGTACAGGTACAAAGTTATGATTATTTCAAGTTAGGGTTGTTGACTAATCCAAAACTAGTCATGGTTGAGACAAGCAGTTGATGAGTTGGCACATACATGAGATGTATAATTGATGATGTTGGTACATATTGATGAGTCATTTTTGATGAGTAGTTGACACATGATTGGTATATACTTGGTACATGGTTGGATACACTTGTTTATGATACAGGTTGATTACAGGTTGTTTGGCACAAGTTGGTGCATGGTTGATGCTCTTGTTTATGGTACAGATTGATATATGTTGAGGATTGTTGCCTCATCTCAGTTGGTGCTGAGAATGCAAGTTGAGTCTTGCATATAAAGCCGGTGCTCTTGTAGAGTTGTACTCTATTCAGTTGTTGCTGAAAAACCCCAAGGATTGTAGTCTGTACTAAAAAGAAAATTGTACATACATTTTGTGTTCTTTGTGTTCATTGTGGTGATGACTTGTTGATGATATATTGCTGATATGTGCTCACATCTAACTGGTTATGAATTACAACAATGGGTAATGAATAAATGTTGAATGTTAATTGATGAGTTTTTGTGCAAGAGGGAAGTTTTGGGAAAAAGAGCCCCACACTCATTCACCCCCCCTCTAAGTGTGGTAGGTGTGTCCAACATTAACCTATTTTTGAATTTCCAACAAACCTATTGAATCAAATCATTTATCCTCATGACGAAGATGTTTAAAATTAGGACCAAGCATTGTTAGATTTTGAATAGGGGTTTCCTTCTTCCTAACCTTGAACCAAAGTTTTTTAGTTCATCTCCAACCCTTCACACTCTTTTCAATATCATACTCACTCATTAGTAACATCTAAATCAACACCTTTGCTAAGGTTTTTGGTTCACTTTGAATCTTAGAAATTCATTATCCAAGAGTTTGCATTACATTTGTCAAGTTTTTTTTCATAATGCATGTAATTATCATGACAATAGTTCAATTCAACTAGAAGAAAAACCATAGAGGCAAATGAAAAATAAATAGAGAGAATAATATAAATGAATATGAATAGTATCTTTGATATTTAATATCATGGCCAACTTCAATACTACACTCAAATTGGTCATCAATCTGTCTTGTCGGCCTTCTTGTGCTTCATCAATGGCCATACTTAACCTTTATTGGTAAGTTTTCAACGGTGTTATGTAAGGATCTTCAACTCATTGATAATAGCTTCAACATATCTTAATATCTTCATAATAAACTCATGCATGAGTGACAAAACCAAGACAATGATGATGTTCCCACGCAAACATGGACATAAACATAGATGATGAGAGTTTATTGACTTAAAATAAACATGCCAAGGAAAATATTAGGGAACCACAATATTCCTATAAATGTAGAAATATAGTTAATCGTTATGATTCTCAAAACACGAACTATAAATATTTGCAAGATTTTTGTAAAATTGAATTTCCAAATTTCTAAATAAATTGTATTTTATAGAAAAAATGATGATTTTTCACATAAAATAATTCATTATATAAAAATTTGGATGAATATCCATCTTAAATTGGTGAACATGTTTGGAAAACATATTAGAAAAGTTAGCCAAATGATGAATATTTGTGCCCAATGTTTTTGCTACTTATACTTAATTTCTCTATGAGAAAAAATGAAATACTCCATCATTTGGACTTCTTAAGTGCAAATAATTCTCATTTGATTTAAATATCACAAAAATATAAAGGATCGATTCAAGTTTATGCTACCTATAAAACTTTACAGCTTGTAGGTATTCACAGTTTAAAATCTAGCCTTGACACAACTTTTACAAAAGAAAAAAGACATATAATATCAAAGTGGTAGGGCCTTGGTAGCTTGTTTCAAACTCGTATCAAAGGGACAACAAATTAAAGGTTTATCTCATGTCCAGTGTTCAAGTTCTACTAGAGCTCAAGAGTTCACATTCCAAGAAGAGAGGACAACTTGGAATAAAAATAGGAGGATGTTGGAACTAGAAGGACCAACCTATGGCAAGAAATGCACAACAAAGACAAAGGTTTATAAAGATAACATTAACTATGCTCCTAATGTTTCTTTACTATAAAAGTTTTTATCATGGAAGGAAAATGTCTACCTTGTTAGCAAGCTCCACCACTTTGGTGAGGAGGGGATTAATATCTTAAGAGTGATGATTCTAGAATTAGTCATGTTGTGACTCAGTGTTGTCAACAAACTATGTTGCAAAGATGCCAACAAACACTATGTAGAGCACTAGATGAGTGAAAACTCACCTACGGCATATGGTGTGTTCAGATGGGAGAGAGGGATGGCACCCTATGGTGCTTACTTTTGTATGGGCCTTTTCCATATGCTCCAATGGGGGGAGTGACATGGTGTGAAGGGACAACCCCCACATTGATCATATGGGCACCCCCCCATGTCAACTGTCTCATAGAGGAGTCACCTGCAACATGGGAAGCAACTCTCACACGAGGGAATCCAACTCCCCAACAAATAATGAGAGAAAATCCCCATCAAAAGGTGCTAAAGAGAATGCCATAAGGATGGTGTAATATTAAAAAAATAAAATCTTATTTTATTTGATATGAACCAACAACCAATGTTGGCTAAAGAAGAAAACATGATCATGCAAGAAAGGAACTAAGCAAATTGTGTTTGAAATATATGTCAAAGAAATGTTGTCTCAATATGTGCATTACTCATGCTTACAAACCTTAAAATTTCATTTATTATAGTTGACAATATTGTCATGTCAACCCAAACAACGACATGCACACTGAAGAGGGATAACATCGTTTCTACTAGTGATAAAGGGAATGAGCAATGGAGTGAAAGAAAAGCTATCGACAACAATATTTTCCTATCAGTATTTTAGTATTGCCTTCTTTGTAGTTGTACATATGTTCACGAATCTAGGAGGAACAATTAAAAGAATGAGAAATTTCATGTGAATAATATAGAACCATTGAATTAAACAAATCCCACCAACATTGTCAAATATTTCATTATATCATAAGAATGTAATCACTAAGGAGTATGAGTGATCTCTGTTGGCAGGGGTTGAGTCGAATGGTCAAGCTATGTATATTGGTTTAAATATTATACATGCATATTATTAACTTATAAATCATATCTAAGTTTTAACTCAACCTTATGTCAGATGTGTTGCCTTGGGTTAAGCAATCAACCATTGCATATCATTTATATCATCTTTGGCTTTCAAGAATTCGAACTTGGGCTTAGTGGCTAGTATATTGAAGTTAACACTAGCATATGAGAGACTTGGGTTCAAATCTTTGGGCCCTCATTGTCCTCTAAGCTTATAATATTGTTGTACTAGCTCAAAACCATTTTTTTCCCGTGAGTCTTCAATAATTATGCTTGGGGGAATATTGGCTACTAAGAGGGTGATTAAGAGTTTTTAACCAATTCACATGGATTCAGTTCCATGAGCCACATGTTACCTTAAAAAAAACAACTCTTCGATTAATGTTCAATAGGTTGTTATATTATTTTTATCTTATTCTAGACCTCGTAACCTTGCATTTACCCACCATTTACCCCTCATTAATTTTAGGCCAATGTCTAAAATGGGTAAAATGGACCTTGCTTTTGACAAAATTCAAATTATGGGCTTTGACAACCCTTACTACATGATAGAAATGTCACCTTAGGCATTTGAACATCGAGAGAGACTCAATTAAAGGGTGGAATTCAATCCATATTTCCAAGCCATATCTTATTGAACACTGATCAATATTGTTACCATAATCAAATCGATTTGTCGTACAAGTATTAGAAGACAATATAACCATGAACTTATTTTGGTCAAAGCCTCAAATGTTGTAATTATACACTAAATAGGGTCAATTGGAAATTAAAATGTTGTACCCAAAACATGATTGGACTCAACAGTAGGTTAGGATAATATTTAGTTGTTATTAGGGGATAAAAATTAGTCAAAAGTCTTAGGTGTCACATTGGCAATTCCTTTGTTTGATGAGTTTATGAATTAAACAAACCAAGCAATTCTTAATCACAAGTGTTCACTAAGAATGTGAGATGTGCTTCTCGTAGTCGAGAACAATGTGTAGTAAGCTACATTGTTGAGGATCGTAAAGAAAACATGATAATGCATTAAGAAGTCAAAGTTAATGGTTCTAACTCCAATCATTTATACAGCATGTTTGGAAAGGCATGTTTTAGATGTCATACCATGTGCGTAAAGGAGGTGTCGTGTTAGGTATTATCTCATGGATGGCTCATATGATTAGAAACTCAAGGATCCCCTACAACTAGTATGTGTAGGTTACCATCTTGATTAATGGTTTAGTGTTTGGCCTTTGCTCAATTTATGCTCCTAATGACTCTTAGGATGGATGTCTATAATTGGAATGCATTTCCTCCTCACTTATTAATGTGAATTGGATTGTATAAGGGGATTTTAGTATGGTTGGATGATGTGGATATAAGGCTACGCTAGACAAGTTTTATGGTGATACAACTTATGACTTTTACAATCATTCTACAAGGGTGGTTGAGACATTTATTGAGGCCACGAGATCATATCATATTTTATTGCTTATAATTTCTCAAGTGAGATATTAAATCCAAGGCTTGGAATCTCTTCCATATAAACTAGATTTTTCCCACCTTGCTTCCAAATAATGTAAGAAAATCATTTTTGGAGTTTGGAATTCAAAACCCTAATTATATATTTATGATAGATACATTTTGTGGTGGGAAGTGACTTTTAATAGAACATGTCACCTTTTAGGAGGTTATGAGAAGAAGATGGCAAGGGTGCATAGAGAGAAGGACAAGATTAAGTGGAATACTTGAAGAAACCAAATCGAAGTTAAAGAAGCAAAATAATGGCATCTGCAACAAAATTTACCTCTTAAGCACAAACTTAGATGATTTGAGGAGTATTGAGATGAGGGACCTATAATAAAAGCCCAAAATATGATGGGTTGGTGAAGCATAGGGATCAAAGTTTTACTTTAATTATCTTAGAAGAAAGCATAGTTCCCAAAAATTAACCATAATTAGGGATTGTTCTAGTGACAAGATTAATGCTAAAATCAAGTGCTAGAGAGTTGTTCCTGTCAAGGCCTCTAATCTAGAAAAGTTTGCATTGAACAAGAAAATAACTATAGATGACGTTAAAGTTGTATGGAGTATGAAAGAGGGAAAATCAAGAGATGGAAATGAATTTGCAAGTTTAACATATGTATGTGAGATTGTGTAGTCGATGGCCTCTCAAAAATGTTTCGTGAATCCATGAAGAATGGTTCTCTTAAACATAAACGAAAGTAGGTAATAATAGACTTTTGAAAAGGGAAGTAATAGGAAAAGTTTCAATGGTTCAAAGACCACAACGGGTGAAAATAAAATGGCGAAGATGACTTTGAAGTAGATTTTAACATGTGCATGTGAGATTGTGTAGTTTATGACCTCTCAAAAATGTTTTGTGAATCCATCAAGAGTGGCTCTCTTAAACATATAGTAAAGGCAAGAATTGCTAGAATTTTTTAAAAGGGGAGTAATAGGGAAAGTTTCACTGGTTCAAAGACCACAAATAATGCTTAATGTTTGGTACAAGATTATCATAAAGGTTTTAGCTAATAGAATGAAGGATTTAGTTGCTAGAATAGTTAGACCAAAGAAAACAAGGTTTGTTAAAGAGCGAAATATTCTTAATGATTTGATTTTTGTTTAAGTAATTTTCCAATGGGCTAAGGAAATCAATTATAAACTTTGTTTTCAATACTAAAAGAAACAATGTTTCATGGGCTTAAGTTGAAATATGTTGGTGTGGGTTAGGTTTGGACATATGTTTATTAGGATGATCTAGACCTTGTTTGTGAATGCATCAACCGAAATTTATGTAAATGGGGGATTATCTTTAAAAATCATATTTCAAAGATCCTTCACCCGGCTATGTCCTTTAGTTCCTTCATCTTATGTCTTGTCGAAAAATTCCTTTGATAATCATGTTAAGGAAATCATCATAGATGATGGTTAGGTTAAATCCATGTTTATCTTATGAGGTGAAGAAGTAACAAACTATCATTTTATTGATGACTTTATTCTAATTATACCTCCCGAGAAGAGTTTTGTTGATAGTAGGATGAAATATGTTGATACATTCAATAAATCTTGTAGTGTTATCAACCATGAGACATTGTGTGGTGTTAGAGGCACTAATGAAGTTTGATTTTCCCAAATCCCAAATGGGTTGACGGGGGTTTTATTTATCAACAGAGTAGGGTATCTACACCTCCATAGACTAAGCAATCAAATTGTTGCATGGAGGGGGTCCCTTGTCCCACAAAATGGTCTCGTACGTCAATTTAGCATTTGGCTACATTGTGACCTTAAATTAGATATATTATTATTTTGTTAGTTCATGAACTTGGGAAAACTAATGTAAATGAATTTTATTGTTAGAAACAAATATTGAATGTGGGTTGAAATACTTTAGTAGCTTGGACATATACTTGTTTATTAAATGCCGACAAAATTTGACATTGAAAACTCAGATGGAATTTATGTCCAATCAATTGATTTGGAATGGTCAAGTTAGATGAAGAGTCAAATACTATATTTATGCATTGGTTTTTTGTTGTAATAGTTGTTTCTAGTTGGGTTTTGGTGGTTTTTGGCATTGTTTCCATGCTATGAACTTGCTTTGTAACTTTGATTGAGGTTCAATTGAGCATGTTGTTGGATTCCAAGTCTGGGGACTTGGCAAAAGGATGCAAGTTATTGGAATTGTGTTTTGGATTTATTGTTGTTATTATTATTTGTATTGTACATATGTCCAGTTCTACTTATGGTCTAGCTTTTATTATTGTTTTGTGTTATTTCAATGGATGCATTATGTTATGAACTAAGCAATGCCTAAATCAAGGGAATGAATGAATAAGAAACATCTTTGAGGGGTCAACCTCCTATTACAAGATATTAAAATGCACAATACAAGATGATTGTTCAAATGAGTCTCCTTGATTTATATATAGGAGATGAAGAGGATTAGGAGCCATCCTACAAGATTAAGCCAACCTAGCTATCTGTTAAAATTTTGGTATGCTYGTTTAACCATAGAAAATGTCACATAATTGTCACCCAACCATAGGCATTTACATATGCCACCCTCGAGCACACTAACCTTTACTTAGAATAATTTTGGCAATCCTACTCCAGAACCAACARATAAACCCTAGCTACTAACTGCAGCAACAACTCAAGACAAGTAGAGCRCTCCTTCTCCAATGGTAGTGCACAAGAGAGAGAGTCTCCATATCCACGGAAAAAGTACCATCCACAATTGTAGCAGTTGCAGCTGCACTATTCTCTCAAGCTTGCACCATACTTAGGAAGAATGTCACCAAGAGTATCRCCAAGAATGTCACCAAGAGAATCACTTGATAGTGATAGAGAGAGACCAAGACCAAGAGATAACCATACGCCCTTATTCCTCCTTGCATCTGCAACTACATCTCTCCACAAGATTTGCGCTTTGACTGGGTAAGAAAATGAGTTAAAACATCCTCTATTAATTATATTAATTTGTCCAATGATTTTTTTGGTTGGGCCGACTTGACTTTCTGGTAATTATATTTTTTATTTATCTTTTTCTTGTGGAACCGACTTGTCTTTCTAGAAGATAATATTCTAATATTATTTATTCTGCTATGCCAACTTGTCTTCTAGGGTTTCCACACATCTGTTTAATGGTTCACTTACTTCTGGAATATTCTACTCTAAGTCATAGGTTACACGTGGAGGTTAATACCTCCCGCAGCTACCAAAACATCAACACTCCCTCTTAGCTAGGGAGGTATTAACTAAGATGCTCTTTATGTAGTGGTCTCAAACACATCCATCCATCTCACATGGCATGGGAAAGACACACATGGTCTTGCATACCAGTTTACAGGTAGCATCACCATAGCCACACAGGCTATCATATGATCAAACTTATCATGCAACAAGTATCACCATCATAGATGCACATTAGCCATCATAAGAAGTTTTGCACTTTCACTGGAGTAGTGTACCATCCTTTGTTGGAGTAGTATACCAACCTTCGTTGGGGTAACATACCATCATGCGTTGGAGTAGCATACCAACTCACGTTCGGGTAATATAACAGCACGCGTTGGAGTAGCATACCAACCTACGTTGGGGTAACATACCATCATGCGTTGGAGTAGCATACCAACCTGCGCTGGGGTAACATACCAGCCTGTGTTGGAGTAGCATACCAACCTACGCTGGGGTAATATACCAGCCTATGTTGGAGTAGCATACCAACCTTCGTTGGGGTAACATACCAGCCTGTGTTGGAGTAGCATACCAACATGCACTACACTGGGGTAATATACCAACCTGCGTTGGAGTAGCATACAAACCTACGTTGGGGTAGCTCCCACTACCGGGGATCACATCTCTTCCCGCTACTGGGGAACACATCAATTCTCACTACTGGAGAAAAACATTACTCCTCACTACTAGAGAAATCTATTTGTACCACTCCAAGATTTCCCCTGACAGAGGCTTGGTCAACATATCTGCTACATGTTCGTTGGTAACAATATATTGGAACTTCACTTCTCCCTTCTGTACCATTTCTTGGATATAGTGGCACTTGATATTGATATGCTTGGACCTGTCATGGCACATTGGTTTCTCTGACAACTTTATGCAACTTTGGTTGTCACAAAAGATACAGGTCGCCTCCAACTTGAGATGAAACAATCATGTAATCAGTTTTTGAAGCCACACTGCTTCGCCATAAGTTGAATATGATGCCACATACTCTTGGTAAAGCCCAAGATCATCAGGAAACGGTCTGATCTAGCATATCATTCCCTAGGTGCCTACTTAGGTTTGTACAAAGCCTTCTTCAATCTGTGTACATGAGACTCCTCCTTATGTATCTTATGGATGCTTTATGTATATTTCTTCTGACTTTTGGAGCAAGTGTCTCATCATAGTCTTGTCCCTCTTGTTGGGAGAATCCTCTTGACATGAATTAGGCTTTGTACATCTCTATGTTTCCATCAGCAGCATGTTTGATCTTGTAGATCAATTTGGAAGTCACCACTGACTTCCCTTTTGGTATCAAGGAAAAATATCCATATTCCAGTCCTTCTGACTAGCTTTCTCCTCTATCACTGAAACTAGGGAATCTTCCCAGTAGGTCTCATATCTCCTCGAAGCCTATGAAGCTTTAATATAGCCCCCTCAACTCATGGAACATGTATGTCAATCTTGGAAGACATCTCTCTCTCCCATATGCATCTGAGGAGGAATACTTTCTGAATAAAAGTCTTTAAGCCACTGACTCTTGCTGAGATTAGGCTCACTCTAAGTCTCTATAATATCCAAAGCCATCTACTCCCTCTGTATGTAATGATTTCCTCTGAAGTCTCCTATGAATGGTCTTGGGAAGGTTTCTCTTCCTTACTTGATCGTGAGRGCTGACTCCCTCTTAACTCTASCTCCTTCTGAGTTGGTACTTGGTGGGGTCACCTGCCTCACCACCGGTGGAGCCATCTACTCCTCATTATATGCCTCATCAATACTATATGGATTTGCATCCTACAAAGTGTCACGRGACCATGCTAGTCTCTTCTTGGTTACTGCAATGATTATGGGTAGGCCCTTCTGGCTCTACTAACTCTTCCTGATGATTTGAAGAGTGATCAACTGCACTAGAGGGATTTGTTTGATCATCTTTTGGAGCCTTTTKCTCCTTGCAATCAATCTCCATATGAGATACTCGATTTCTCACAAAATTACCCTTCTTCATCTTCTTCTTCTTTGGTACATGGATGTATATGGTCGTGTATGCAACTTCTTATATGGATAGTCTTCTCCATGTCTCAAACTAGAGACCATCTAATATGTTGTCTCCTACAACTATCATTATAGCTTCCCTTCACTTGTGACCTTCCCGAAACAAGGACAACAAAGGGGAAAACAATGGACAAGAATAATACTCTTATAATAAAAACAAAAACGAGAACAATAAACATAGTAGCTCCTTCTCAGAGATATTACTTGTGACTTGCCTGGAACAAGAGCCAAAATAAAAATGCAATAATAAGAAATAGGAACAACACTCTTCTAGTGTTGTGATCAATCATTCCTCCATGGTAACCTCTATGGAATTTATAAAATAACCTTCCCAAGACAAGATCAACAAGAGTAAAAAGTATAATAGCATTTTCATCAAGAATAAAAGACAATCTCATGGTAATAATCATATTATTACCAAGGTGACATGCTGGGAAGAAAAACAAGAAGTATCTCCTAGAGGAGATGTTAGTTCATCTTGCAAACAAGTACAACAAGAATTTATATCAATAGTACTTACATATTTCCAAGTATTCATTGTATCTAGCAGTGATATAACCTTTCAAGGATTGTCTTCAAAACTAGTAATGTAGCAATTTTCAAACTTGATATGTGCAAGTTGGAAACTTATTAATTTAATCAATCAAACCTGGAACCCAGAGTCTTATCTTCAAGAATGATTGTTGTTTCTTTTCTTCAGAGTCTCCTTCACTCAAGATAACAAGTATTCTCTTCAACTTGCCCATGTACTAAGACAATATGCTTTCTTGACAGAAATATGAGTTAGAGAATATAATGCAAATAAACTCTAAAATATCAACCTTAATCAATCTAATACTTTGACTAAAGTTAGTTTCTAAATTTAACTTTGAACATAGGTTAGTATGATAATCATAACTTCAATATATCAAAATAAAACTAGATGTTCATAAGATCACAATAATTCCATAACAGTTAAAGGCATATGAAAACAATCAAACCTGGACTGTGTTGTTCCTCTGCATGTGTTGGATTTGAGATCCCTCTGGATCTATGATTGTAGCTTGGACTAGAGATCCCTTCTCCTTCAATCACACTCAAAATAGTGATATAGTTTAAACATATATAAGTACATACCTCCGACAGCATCAACAAGTAGTGGCACCATCTGGAAGCAGTGACAAGCAATGACGAACCTTAAAACTTCAAAGGTGATCCAACTTGTAATCTAAGGGTGTTGAAGTAATGTAACTGCAAAGAGTATTCTTATTATTATTGATATATTATTCATAGGATCAATCCCCATTGAGGATTGATCATATCGGTTATTGTAATAGGACCAAATCCCCTTTTGCGGATTGGTCAAAAGACAATTGTAATAGGCAGAATAAGAAGTCGGTCCTAGCAGATATTAAAGAAGCCTAGAAATATAATAAAGGTGGGTTTACCCACCCAGATTGAGAAGTCGGCCCTGCTAGTGAAGAGACACTTCACACATGCCAAACTTGTATAAATAAAGGAGGCTAGCGCCTCACTTGGAAAAAAACTCACTTGCTCATTTGAGAGACAAGTTTAGATCTTCTGTTGGAGAAGAAGGAGAGAGAGAGTGGCGCATATCTGGGAGAGGACTTTATGTATTTGTTTAAGAGATCTCTTGGCATTGTATTGGCTATCTATATTAAGGAAGTTTTGCTGGGTTTTCTTCACCTAGAGGGTTTCCCAAGATAAATGGTGTGTCTCTTGTGATTGTGTATTTCTCAGTGATCTTGGATTATGCTATTGTTATCTAATGAAATGCAAACATCTATAATAATGGCTTAAACATTAACATGGTATCAGAGACAAGTTGAAGAGAGCATCTTTCACAAGAGAAAAGTGAATAATGTCACTATTACCGTACATGAAAATTAGGGATTTTTGTTGGAGAGGTATTTCAGTCCTAAAACCATCTAGAAAAGTGCACCCTCCCCCAAGGATCATTTTGGCACCTTCAGCGCACCTTTTCAGTGGCTAGATCTCCCAAAAAGTGAAACCCTAGTTTCACAAAGTACCAGAAAACCAGAGTACCAGAAGTACCAGAAAACCAGAAGCACCAGTCCAGAAATCCGCAGATCAAGTTTGAGGGGGTAAAAGTTGGATTTTTGAAATTCTGACTAAACCAACATACTCGCCTCAACTCAATGCATCTATTCCCTGGATCAGAATTTCAAAATTTGAAGTTTGAAAAATTAGGGTTTCCTCATAAAACCCTAAGTTGCAGTTGCAATTGCAGTCTCAGAACCAGTTACAATTGCAGTACCAGTTGCAGTTGCAGTCGTAGAACCAGTTGCAATCACCCTTGAAGTTTTATTAAGAGTTGGTAATGATTATCGCTGCTACCAGATGGAGCCACTACCTGCAAATGCCATCAGAGGTATGTACTCACATATGTTTAATGGTTAAACCCTAAAGAGTATTTGCAGGAGAAGGGATCTCTTGCCATAGATCCAAAAGGATCTCAAGATCCAACACATTTAGAGGAATGATGCAACCCAGGTGTGATTATTCTGATATGCATCTATTTGTCATAACATTATCTTGATCAATGTTGCATGTTGAAGCTATGACCAAATTATTATAAGGATTAAAATTTGATCATAGAGCTTATCCTCTAACCTAAATTTTTGTCAAGATAGCGTATTGTCTCAGTACAAAAGATAGATTGAAGAAAGCACTCGTCACTTGAGTGAAGGAGACCTGGAAGAAAAGCAAGCACTCATTCTTGAGGACAAGGCTCCAGGTTTGATTAATCAACATTAATAAGATTCAAAGGTACACATGAAAAGATGATGACTATAGTTGAGATAGCAGTCGTCGTAAAGTATTATACTTGATAGCATGTGAGCATATAGAGGTAAATACTTTGGCTGATACAACTAACACCTCCTCTAGGAGAAACCTCGTGTGTCAGTTCCAGGTTGCCATGGAAGAATGTTTGGTCACAACACTATGAGAGTGTTGACCTCACTTCGTATTGTATTCCTTACCTTTAATATTTGCTTCAGATAAATCATAAGTGATAGCTCTAAAGGAGCTACTGTGATGATTGTTCGTGCTATTGCTTTATATTATCAAACGGATATTATTCTTGCTTGTTGTTTTGTTGACCTTGCTCCAGGTCACATGAGGAAGCTATAGTGAAGGTTGCAGAAGGAAACATGCTAAAGGGGAGACCATAAATGAAGCAATCATCATTGGAAAATAAGAAGGTGGCTCGCATAAGCTAAAGGGTCACTAAGAAGCTTCCATGACCCATGCCATTGAAGAATCCATGTGAACTTTGGCATAGAATATTAGCTCACATCAACTACAAGGTGATACCATACATATGCAAAGTGGTCACAGGTTTACTAGAACTCAAAGGTGACCATAAAGGCGTATGAAATGGATGTGCACAAGGGAAGAACATCAAGAACCCGTTTCCGAAGAAAGACAACAAGGCAGAAGGAGTCCTAGAACTCATTCATTTAGATGTGTGTGGCTCAATGCCATCATCCTCCATTAGTGGGTATGTATACTATGTATCACTCATTGATGGTTATGCTCGTAAGACCTGAATATATTTGAAGTGTTCAGCAAGTTCAAGGAATTCAAAGCCTTGATAGAGAACCTTTCTGAAAAGAAGATTAAGATACTCAGGTCAGATAATGGAGGAGAATATACCTCAAAAGAGTTTGTGAA